>CAIGRP010013804.1:0-27606 GCA_903798385.1 Fraxinus cuspidata
AAATTTCTACAGAATTTTAAAGGTAATTTGAAAAATTTTCCGGCATTGTTTGTCACTCCATACAAGAAAATTCTTCAACAATTAGGTGGTTGGAAGTAATAATGAAGAGTCGAAGGCATCGATAAAACATCAGAAAAGCTGAAGAAACAAAATGAAGAACCTAGCTAAGAAGCAAGTGAGAAAATTAGAGCATAAAGTTCGGTAAAAAAAATCATCAGAGGACAAAATGATATACCAATGAAAATATAAATTGAATTTAAAATTCAAGCAAAATATTGACCGCAATTCGAAATTGTGGATTAAAAGTAAAGCGAGTTCGAATTCGATCGTTGGAGCATAATGCACCTAGTGTGCTAGGTGGGCGAATCCTACAGGCTTACCCTCAGTAATTTTGATTCGGCTTTGCGTCCAGACGTTGGCGGACCCATAGTGGGTCCTGGTGGGTCACATGACCCACCAACTTCCAATTTTTTATTTTTTTGCAAAATAAAAAATCAGTATTATAAACATCTTTGGAAGCCTTGATCATTTATGCCATTGGATAATCGAAAGGCTTGATTATTGATTTTAAGATTAGCGTTTAGGATTTTGAAATGGAATCCAAATGTAATTATATTACATTTCAATGACATTTATATTTCTAACTTTTTGGACGAAAATCAATTCCATTTTTCTACTTTGACACGCGATAAAAATGTATATAAATTAAGTCACTATTTGACCATAATTAATTTTTCTATATTTCTCTCCCAATTTTTTGGGTCATTACGGAGATTATTGCATTTTTAATACCATTTTAAAGTGCTCATGACCTAATTTTTCAATTTGTTAACAGCACACGAAACATCCAATCGTAGCAAATGCGGGTGCATCAAAGTAGCCCCGTTTCAAATTGGTATTTCAATAATATGTTAATTTAAAAAATTCTTCAACGATCGTACGCTAGTTGAATTCATTTACTGCCTACATCATCTCGTAACTCTTCACGAGAATTACATTATAGACATATCGAATGGTCCAAACGGATATCTAAAATAGATAAGTATGTGTCAAACGTACATCTTAAAAAGAGACGTCTTAACTCTTCAAATTGACTAATTTAATGTGCCTACGATTTTTAATAGGACAAAAAATAATTAGCATTTAACCACCATATAGTCTCCCACACGCTTACGTATAATCTCATTGAGATTCTAATATGCAATAAGAAAGATATATAAGCATAATACTATGAAGCATAAGTGATGGAAAGGAAGATACAGGGAAGACTTAAATTTGAGGAAGAAATGTAGCGAATATAAATGTGCTAGTTTTGACCTTCACCTCTATTTTTGCATGTAATTGCGTCTCTTAACTCAAAATGTCTGTATTCGCCACTGCATCTAGACACCAAATTGGGGTGCCCAATCACAACCAATGTTGTGCCACTTTCCCTGTTCATTTTAGAAACTTAATTTTTTAAGATTTGAGGGCATTCTAAGCACGATTTTGGGACTTTTGAAGACCTATATAAAATTAGAAAATCCTCACATTGGATGGGGGAGACGTCGTACGAAAATCTTAGGAGCCAAATTACAAGTTTATAGACATTGAAGAAAAATAATTTGGGTTCCCTTGTAGTCATAGTAAGGAGAAGATGGAGTCAACATCCATGGAAGAGATTAAATGATTGAAAATTTATTATTTTTCCCATTATTTTGAAATTACGATGATGTATTCTCATCCAAATACGTGTTCTTGCAATTCAACCATTTTCTTATGTTTAGTTATTATTCTCTTATTAATTTTGAATATACTTGATTACCATTAGAACACGGTTGTGATTTATATTGTTTTCAAAATATTCAATATAAATTAACATATGATAACAAAAAAGACAAAGTCTTATAGGATATAAGTATACTTTCATGCTTAGTGCAATTTTAAATTGATACTCTCATTTTGTCGTGTTTATACATCCTTCATAAAAATATAGTTAGATCATATATAAAAATTGAATCAATTAATCTCAAGAGAAAAAATCAGCACATAAAATTACCGAATTGTCAACTAAAATTAAGAATTGATTATAAACAGGTAATTCAAGATTAAAGTAAGCCCCTATTTGATTGTCATTATTGAGAAAACTGATGTTTTGAATAATGATTTTTGGGAAATGTATAGTTAAAAAGCAAGAATTTTTTTTTGGTTTAAATGCAAAATAATTTATTGTATGAATGTGTAATTGAAAATAAGTACGAAAATTTAAATAAAAAAAAATTGTTTCAAAGGAGACAAGCGGGAGCTAAATTAACAACCGTGGATTCAAGATCCTAGTGACTTCTGTGATTTGATTAAACCTATCTGAAATTTGTCAAAATCAGATATCACGTTACATAACAACTTCCTAATCCAACGAGACTGAAAGTCCAGAATTTTATTTCTACTAATAGATAAACAGATACAAGATTCTTTTACGTCACGGTGCGACTCTGTCACGAATAAAAACATGGAAGCTAGTTACAGCATATCAAATGGAGAATGTGAATAGCTGTTTAATTGTTCGAAAATGGGAAGAATACCGTTAACAGATCGTCTCATTTCTCCTCATCCTCGGAATCTGACTTGGCAAAAACTGGTTCCGGCTGTGTGTCTGCATATGCTGGAGCAATATACTTCGGATCTTTTGCAGCAACATCAGCATACTTGAGAATAGCTTCTCTGGGATCTTCTTCCATCCACGTCTCCTTAATCAAACCACCTTGCTGAAAATATAACGCATAAAAGTGAAGATTTTTTTCTCGAAAAGGCTTGTTTTTGTTTAACGGCAAGTGACATTACCTTAAGAAGGTATTGGGTTAGCAAGCTTCCCTTGGTTGTACCAACTCTACCACCAAAACCTGGCCCGTTCATGGGAAGTTCGGGCTTATGGGACTGAAGTGGATCCTTCAACATTTTCTCACGCTGACGTTTACGGCTTGGCTGATCTCTAAACATGGGAAGCGCATGAGGGTTCTGAATTACAGGTTGTGCCTGAAAATCATCAACAGACTTTTTCCGTGGGGCACGTGCAACACAAACAAGAGCTCCTCTGTCACTAACTGTCGGATCATAGAGTACGTGAGTGCCTCCTTCGTGTTTATCCCCAGCAGTGGCTAAGATCTACAGTGTCAAAGTCAAAGAAGTTTAGCCAGGAGAGACGATTTTGGCACAGGTTTGTTCAAACTAGAGAGTTGAAAAAAATAGAAAAGGAAAATTGTCCAAATCTGTTGTGTCTTAATGTTTCAAAAGCTGGCCAGGGCATTGACCCGGAAAAAAGGTAGGGGTCAAGAGTGAAACCAGTGGTAAAAAAATAAAAATAAAACAAAAATTTGAGGTAAACTGGCTGATTCTTGACTCGTTTTACAGTTTCTGACTCCGGTTTTTTGCATGGAACCAGAATGGTTCCTGGTTTTTAAGGTCCAATTGTCCGGTTTTGACAACATTGGTCTTAATTACCTTACCCGTAATGTAAGCTAAATTTTTAATTCTCCCCATACAAACGACAAAAAAAATGATAACAAATAGAACTGCTGGTGAAGTATTTTTCAGGCAAAACAAAAATCTGTTACCTGATTCAGCCTTGGGTGCCAAGCACACTGAACAACACTACATGTAGGGGATATTCCAACAGTAGAAACAAGTTCCAGTTTCTGTCTATCAAAAAAACATAGCAGACCCCCCGTTGTGCTATCCCTTTCAACAGATGTTCCACTCAAGAAGAGTTGTTCATCAGGACTGAATGCAATATTTGTCTGAGCATAATTATTCGGAAGATCATCAAACACCCGAAGAGACTCCTTCATTTTACGCACATCCCAGACCTAGATATATTGAAATATTAAACAATAAAGAAAAGAAAAGAAAATATAAAGAAGGTTTGACAATGGATTACAGGAATACCTTCAGCGAACCATCAAAGCTTCTTGACAATAGTATTTGTCCATCACTGGAAAACTTAAGTCCAGTGATATCGTCAGAATGACCATTGGCAACGGATATGTCTGGCCTACTTCCCCATCCAGCTTTAATACTCCATATCTGTAATAAGAACATAAAGCACTTTAACAAAACAGTGATGAAAGGACAAAGATAAAGATAAGTCTTCAAACAAGGTAGCTATAAGTATATTAATCAACCAAAGATCTCATTCACTTTCTTAGTTGACTAAATCAATAAAGTTGGCAAAAGATACCTGTATAGAACCATCCCCAATGCCACCTGCAATTTTTTTTCCTTCACAATCCCAAGTACATGTGGTTACAGGAACTCTTCCTGGCCTAGCAAGTTTAGGTTTAATAACCTATAAAAAGAGTGAGACAGTTAAAGTATGTAGTTAAAAACTTAATACTTTCAAATAAATCATGACTGGTGGTGCAATCACATGCTCATGTAGAGAAAGCAACACAAATCTTACTAGTGTTGGACGTTCAAATGAGCATTAAGGTAACCCTTTTCACCATGACCACTACCCGTTTCCCCAGGGGGTGGAAACCCCATCAAGAAGAGCCAAACAGATACCAAGGTAAAGAAGTAAGTAGCAGGATATAGAAGATGGAAGCTAAAGGAAAGGACAGAGAGATTGTAGACGTGAGATAAGACCCATATACCATTAAACATTATACCACTACATCTTCTCAGAGCATCAGACTGAGCTATAAAATGCAGTTACGGTCTCATAACATGAGTAAAAAGTAAGCCCTTGTTTGAACCCCATTTTGGGGGAAAAAATGAGTTTTGAAATAGTGAGTTTTTTTTTGGAGAATGTGTAGTTAAAAAATAAGAAAAAGTTTTCAATTACTCGTAAAATTATTTTATTAGAGAATGTGTGGTTGAAAATGAGTTTTTGAAAAAATGGGGCTCAAATAAGGGCTTATTTGTTCACGTACAAAGTCATCAAATGGGTACGCTGCACCAACAAGAATGACAATTCTAGAACTTCTGCAGACCTTGAAAACACACACTGCGTTCACACAGAACTTTCATTTCATCAACATCTCCTACTTTATACAAGCGCAGAAATTCAATTGCCATTTACCCCAACTAGTGAAACTCAACAAGTCGAATCTGATATTTCAAAGCGTCACTACAAACATCAGTAATCTGGAAAAACTTGGAAAACCAATATTCTACGAAATTGTTTATAGCTTTCGGTGGCTGCTAAATTTGCATTGGCTTAAGTCATTTGCCAGCATAAATATATTCCTCTACTCAGTTACTCCAAGTTAAAGTTCACGTCACAAATTCCTCAAGAAGGAAAAAACAGCCTGTGAATATGAAACACTGACCTGTTTCTGACTTTTAAAGTCATTTACATCCCATATTCTCAATGAACCATCTTCGGACGATGTCAAGATTGTCTCCTTGGACTTAGGGTGCCACTCTCCACAAGTCAATCCAGATATGTGGCCTTTTGTATTCTTAAGATCCCTTATATACATGTCCCCCTTGACAAACTCACCCAATGTAAGTCCATCACGGTCATAGATCTGCAATAAAACAACATAAAGATCAGTTCGACCTAAACATGTTATAGGCATCAAACTAGATATAAAACATGGAGTATCATTGCAGAAGCACCTTAGCCTGAGCTGAGCCAGTCACACACAAAAATCGATCTGAGGTAGGACTCCAACTCAAACCACGAATTTGATGACCTTCAAAGGGTTCAAGCTGTCTGAATGACTCTAAACGAGCATTCATTCCTTGAAAATCATACATGCGGACTGTATAGTCATAGCTGCCAGAAAGTACTCTAGATCCTGTGTGATCCACCGCAAGAGCAGAAACCACCTTCCAAGAGTATCACCAAGAAGTTCAGTCACAAGACTATATCAATACCCAAAAAGGATAAATTGCTGTGGATAAATATTAGATTCGAAGCTACGCAGATACATAATAATCCCTCCGTCCCACAATGATAGGTTTGTTTCTATTTTCACACAGATTAAGAAAATGTAATTAATGGTTGGAAATAAATACCCCCACATTAACTAATAGTTTAAATAGGTGTAGTTCATATTTGTAGATAACAAAACACGTTAAATAGTTACATATTAGAAAACTAAAAAATCATATTCTCAACAAGGAAAGTGGCCTCAGATGAAAAAGGAAAGCAAGCCTATCTTTATGGGACAGAGGGAGTATATACTTTGAATTTACATTTCATTAGAATTTTAAGACAATGAAAATTTCAAATTATCCAAAAGTGTATGCCATTCCAAAGCAATATATCAACCCACTATCAAGTTGTTAAATTGCAATTCCATAACACCAAATTGTAATATTCAGATTGGTATTTCCAGAAAACACCTCCATATTCTGTTGAGTAGCTATCAATAATGGATTTTGAGAGCTATCCTGTAATGCAAATTTCTGAACCTATTGTAGAAAGCTTTATGCATGTAAAATTGGATGAAATTTGGGGAAACATATTGAGAGAGATGTAGGTAAGATAAAATAATGAGGGCAAATAAGTAGTCCATTGAATATTGCCCTTGCAAACAAAAAATGAACACTAAAGCACCTAGAAAGCTTTTAATTTTTCCACATATTTGAAGCAGCAAGTGAGAGTATGTTTATCGACTGTAACATAGAAAAAAGATCGAATTTTTTTGCTGACAAAGGAAACCACAAATTATCTATATGATCCATTGCAATATAATCTCATTCACATACAAGTGCACAAAATCCAAAAGCTTTCAATCACTCTGCATAGAAAAGTTTAAAAAATCCTAAACTCTTAACCCATAATCATGGTAATTTATTTAATACGTTATGTTCACTTAAACATTAATATTCTGAAGGACCAAGTAAACATAGATTTAACCTGAGATTATACCTTGGTATGCCCCTTCAACACAATCTCATTGCTAGTGGGTATTCGATACCGATCATCCTCGGGTTCTCCATCCATATCATCATCCGAGTCTGACTCTGCTGGGTCCGGTGGTGGCCGAGGTGGTCCAATGATCGGCTCATCATCCTCCTCATTTCCACCAAGCGGCCTAGGAGGTCCAATCATTGCTCCATCATCCTCCTCCTCCTCCTTCTCAGCACTCTCAGGAGGAGGCCTGGGGGGTCCAATCAGTGCATCATTCTCATCGACTGGTGGCCGAGGTGGCCCCACCAACTCATCCTCCTTGGCACTGTTCTTTGAATTTTCATTAATTCCAAAGCTACATCTAGGGTTACGCTTAGGGCCTTTGAGGGAGTCCAGCCAAGATCTAGATGAGCTAGAGATAGAAGGCAAGTCGTTGGTTTTGTTGTTCGAAGTAGACGAGGATGGATTTTCGCCGGCCACGGCGGAGGCGGGGCGGCGCGTGGCATTATGAATGGCTTCGAGAGGGGTTTGGGATTTCGATTGCTTACCAAAAGTTAATGGAAACTGCGCCCTAATTCCGTCATATACCTCAGCTTCATCCTCCATCTCACAATCGATGATATAAATTCGTGTATGTATCTGTATGTATATATGTGTGAACGTGTACACGGTGAAATATATTCTAACCGATAGATTTTAATTTTGAACCATTTTATAGGCAATGCTCTACCGCCTAATTGGATCCAATTCTTACTGTTAATAATATTGGGCCTATTGGGTGAGTTGTGTGTGCGAACGTAATTTCTAGACGAAATGCGTAATGCATTAGCTACGTTATTGTATGGATTGATACATGAAATGTCACGTCCAGTATTTATCGTTTACAGTTAGAAGTATTGAGGTATCGAATTTCATTTCCTTCTCTAGCTTTCCTCTCTCGGCATGCTTTTGTCGTTAGTATTCTTTTTCACCTCTACGCTTATTACCGCTCATTTTCTTCCCCTATCATACTCTAGCTTGTTAGTTTTTATCACTTGTCTAGGGTTGGCCATTGAAGTTCCATTTTGTTAAGAGATGAATTCCACATTGAATAAATATGAAATAAAAGATCGACTTATAAGAGTTTGGACTAATACCTTTAATAAAATTGATATTTTTAAGATGAAATTTTAAATTTTAATATTATATCAGAGCCATTAAATTTTGACGAACAATTTGATCTGATTAAAAACTTGAAAAAAAATGAGCATGCAAGTTTTAAGATTGTTCAGCTTGAACGAATCATCATCTTGTGGGGCATGTTAAATGATAAATCTTACATTAAACAAAAATGAAAACGTAAACCAACTTATAAGAACTTAAATTGTTTCCCTTAACAAAAGTGATCTTTTAATATTCAACCACAAATCTTAGCCCCTGTTTGGTGCACGTTTTGGGAGTAAGAATACATTTTTTTACAGTTGATGTGATGTGAAATATGTGATTGAAAAAGAATGAAAAGTTATTGATATGATGAAAAATATTATTTTATTGAAGAATGTGTGGTTGAAAATGAGTAGAAAAACGAAAATGAGAAAAATGATGTGGCTTAAACATGGGTTAAATAGACTTGTTGATCAAACGATCAGATTTAGATCTGTCCATGAACCCGACCATAATGTAACAACCCGAGTTCGACCCATGTTAGCTAGATTTCTTTCTTAGCTAAGGAAAATAAAGCAACCCACGAGCCAGATCTGGTAGCGAAGCAAACTCTTTCTATTCACCTGATCAAATTCCGAACTCTACTCAATCTAAAAACCCAACTTCTCCATTCATTAAACATTTTTCTCCCGTACGATTTGCCAACAAAATGTAACTGGGTTTTGTTGAATTATACAAGGAAGGTCATAGCCAATGGATGTAGAACAACTCAGGAGTGTGCTCACAAGATGGTAGACTTCATCGCTGATTACTGCAAGAATATTGAAAATCTCCCGATTCTTAGCCAAGTTGAGGTTTTAGACAATAACTCTTTTATATTTTTTCTTTTTTTCTCCTTCTGGATTCAAGTTCAATATATTTGCTCTAAATTTTGTCCCTGATGGTCAATTATGTAGCATATGATTGTATTTTTGGTTGCTGATGGATTAAATTATATTTCAAAACAAATACTTCCATATAGAAGGTTTTTAAGTAAATGTCCGAATTTTGTCAGGAAACTGTTTGTTTGATAAATAAAAGTTGAATTTGGCATTGAAATTGAAAGCACGGCGATTTTTATTTCTGTTGCAGCCCGGATATCTGCGTGAACTTCTGCCAGACTCTGCAACAACTCACCCCGAGTCATTGCAAGATGTTTTGAATGGGGAAAGTTTCTAAGTATTTATATTTGCATTTGCAGTTAGTTTTGATTTTGATTGTCCAGTTTTACTATTTAATTGGTAAGAAACATGAGCGAATGCACCTCTGAATTCATTCTTATTAACTCAGAAGATATATATTGATAGTCTATGTTATCATTTTCAATGCAGATGTTCTGGAAAAAAATATTGCCCGGAGTACACAATGGCAAACCCGGATTATTTTGCGCATTTTCCATCAAATGGTAGTGTTGCAGGATTTTGGGGGAGATGCTCTGTGCTGGGATTAACATGGGTGGGTGGATTTAGTTGGCTAACTTCCCCCAACAAAGCTGTTTGTACATATGAATTGTACGGACAGTTTTACAGATGATGACATGGTAGCATTTTAACGGCTTGCTAAGGCACTCAAGCTATTTGGTGAATTCCTTTCGATGGGTGTTCCTTTTCAAACAAACTTCACTTGTAAGAAAATTACGTTCTTGTTTGTTATACGAGTTATTTTTGTTTCAGTTATTTAAAATTACTGGATCGTGCTACATGTACATAAATGTTAATATATTAATTTACATCTATATGAGTTGACAGATTTTTGTACATTTTTCAATAAACTGTCAAATTTTTGACACATAAGGAGGTGTCAATCAAAATGTACACTTTGCGTGTACGAGTAGTTTAATCCAAAATTACTTGATTTGGGAAATTCTGTTTATGATTGGGAAATTGAGTTCAAGGACAATGAGGTGGAGTGATAAAGGACACAGCGAGTGAAGCAATATTAGTTGTGTTTTTGGCTGCTCGGGACAAAGTTCTAAGAATGATGCCATCGGAAAGCTTGTGGCCTAGGGTTCTAATCAAACTCATTCTGCTCTACAGGTTGTGCCTCGCTCTTTATTTTAAAATATTAATTTAAATAGTCACTTGAAGCATAATTTTAAAGGTTGATTTTTTAAAATAGAGATCATCTTATATTTAAATAGTCTCTTTGAGATACTTTAAGGGAACGAAAAAGAAAAGTGCTATGTACTTCATTTCTGATTGCAAATTAATGGTCCGGTCCAATTGAAATGACATGCCACATGGTCCTCAATCGGCCCAATTAATCTTCAATAAATCCGTGTGGCTACTAAGACAATATTGCGATGGAAATAAAACTTCATACCTTGATTCAATGGGAAAAGAATCACACCATATGCTATTTTAATTGGACCGGTGGCCTTTATTTTTACACAATAGGATGTCAAATTTTCCATCCGAAGTAATCAACAAATAATGAATTTTCGGAATTAAACAGATAATCGTGTATGAATTTATGAATAGTCGATAGAGTAATTATCCGCTATTTTACTGAACTTGCCAACTTTTAAAATGGTGCATTTCAATCCTTCATTGTCAAGCACACACCTTCATTGCTTTTCCATTTGGTATGATTGCAAAAGTTGTGACATTTCTACACGCAAACATGCTTAGTCGGACCTAAGGAGAGGTCCAATAAGCCGTCGCCTTAGGCCCAACTCTTTAGGGGGCCCAAAATTTTATTTATTTTTTATTCCTTCTTTATTTTTAAAATACATTGTTGTTTATACTCGTCCACCCTTATTCGGCTACTACAAACAATTGGGCTTCTTCAACAATGGTATCATAAATCATAGAATTAGTGTCTGATTTGGAATGCTCATTACATTGTGTAACACCCTCTTGATATATATTTATACATCGTTACACACATCTTTGTTGATCTAATCGTTTGTTAACTCTAGTTTTTTTAATTGCATTGATTGATAGATTTTATGTATTTAATTGATTACTGTATAGTTTTGTCTCTAAATTCAATTTTATTTTTTTAATATCTCGTTGATCGGATCATTGATTTGTGTGTGAGATTGAATTTTTTTTGCTCAGTCTATAATCCATTATTAATTAATGTGAATTTGTACCTTTTATGGGATAATTAGATGCAATATATGGTTAAATACGATGTGATTTAATTTTTTCCATTTTACTGTTATATTATTAAAATATTTATGACCTTATAATATATCATTATTGTTTTTGCAATAACACTTTTTTTCTCTAAAAGCCGTGAGCCTTGTGCAAAGTGAGAAAGTGTGTAAAATTTAACTTTTTTTTTACATATAAAGAAGTTCATTTCCTATTTTATGTGAAATTGAATTCATTAAGAGCGCGAAGTGCATTTGCCATACACATATAATGAAAGGAAATCTTATCCCACTATAGCTAAGTTAGAAACATTAATAATCATCGATTATTTTTATTTTTATTTCATTTTCTGTTAATAGATTGTTTGGATACTTTTTTTCCCCCACAAATTTGCAGTCATAGATATCCTATAACCATATTGTAGAACAAAAACAAAAATATTGGTTTGATTTTATACTTGTGGAATATAATAATTAGGAAAGCAACTAAAGGTCAAACAAGTAAGTCAAATACTATATCGATTACAATTGCATCAACAAAAAAAAGTTTGCTCGACTTGCAATTAATGAAGATTTATTTCCAATCAACTTTGTCACGACAAAGATTGAATGAATTGACCATATTATCTATTGAAAATTAAATGGTTGAACAACACGACTATTCAAAACTGATTAATATTTTTGTCTCTAAAACCATAAGATGAGTTGTATTTAACCGATCTCTAAAATATTTTCACATTTTTATTTCATTTTGTTATTTTATCGTTGATTTTAAGTTAACAAATTTAGTTCCAGAAAACTCTTATAAATAAAAAAAAAGAATTGATTACTTATTACGATTTAGAAGCCCAAATTTTAAAATTCGCTTCAAATCCCGGAAAACACAGGTACGGCCCTGTAGACATGCTTTGGAAAAAGGTTTATGTCAAAAAAATAAAAATACATTTTTCAATTCTATTATTAAAAGTATTGCAATTTCCAAATTTTAAAATTACGAATGTATGAATATTCTTTTGTTACTTGGCATAAAGCTGAAAGAGCAAAGTGGAAACAGAATGGCAGGATAAAAAGCTTCAACTTTCGGCACATATTAGCCACGTGTTATAGACCAATGCACTAGTTGGAATTTGTCGTTATTGAACATGGAGTCTTTCCACAAACCTAATTTCTTGACCAAGTTTGATAAAAAAATCATTTGTTTATTACTCAATTTATTTAATATTAATATGTTAAAGAAAAATGCTTCAATTTTTCAAAGATGAGTATTTGTAAGTGGACTACTTTAATTTATCCCTTTGAAAAATCTGTGTACCACTTCAAAATTATCGTAAATAAAGTTTATGTATTGTTCGCACAATTAACTTGTCAAGTGTTTGCCATATGGGCACTCCGTTGTGCCAAGTGGATTATTTCGTTAGTTTTCACTAAGAGAAATTAATCCATGGACGATGGGATACAAATTTGCAAATTCATGTATGATTTCGATTAAAATTTAATATATATATATGGAGTTAATGGATAGGTTTGGTACATGGGGTAAAGTTCGTGCATCATTCACGCATTTAACATTTGTTTCGTCAACTTCGTATGTCATTCATATCATGCTAACTTAGCTAAAGCATTTTTTTGAGTATAATAATTAATTAAATGGGGGCAAATGATCAATGATACAAAATATATGTTGATTATTTCACCATATTCAATGAAAGCGATATCATCGGCAAATTTTGGAACAAGCTTTTTTGATGACAATATTGTTAAGTCATGTTTTAGGAAATCGTCAACGGTGCTATGATCAACGGTAATCGACGGAAAGATGTTGGATCATCGACAAAAAATTACCATTTCTATAACTTTATATCTTCTTATAAATTATTATAAGCGTGTTTAAATATCTTTCTATTTTCTATTTGTAATATTATCGGCAAAACTTATTATTTTATTCCAATGGAATTTTCTATTAGCATTAAATATTTTTCCTAAATTTAAATCTATTGAGCTATTTATGTTTTAATATTACTAAAGGAAATGTTTTAGTTCTCCTTCAATTATTATTTAATTACTGACATATTCTCTTTAAAGTGATATCATTGTTTTATATTTTATTTAATAATAAAAATTCAAATGGTAGATATTTTTTTAAAAAAATTGCCACGTCGATAAACTCTATATTTAATCTTAAAATAAATATTTGTTATTTTGTAATCCATGGACTAATTTGTCTGTAATATTTACTATTTTACTGCTTTATCTAGTAACAAAATTTCGATCTATAAATTTTTATTTATTAAAATGATTATTTTAATTATCACCTAGCGGAAAAATATAAATCACATATTCCATCAGCAAAATTATTTGAAATGATTTTTTTTATAAAACTTAGGGTCTTTAATTAAGGGTGTGTTTTATGGATATTATTGATAAAATAATGTATTTTAAATAGTAATATGATGAAAAATATGTGATTAAAAAGTAAGAAAAAATTATTGATATGATATAAAATATTATTTTATTGAAAAACGTGTGATTGAAAATGAGTTTAAAAAAATATATTTTTAGAGCATGTGTGTCAAACATGGGCTAAACACATGCTCTAAATATGAGATAGAACCTTAGACAACCACCTTATTTGTCTAGAGATTGCGCCAACTCTAGGCATCTTTGGTTCTATAAGAGCTTCACTCTCGTCAACATTAGACATTTTTTTTTTCAAATTTAACTTCGAATAAATCACTTATTTTAGTATAATTTTCCATATCTCACATCTTATCTTTTAACGAACATCTCATATATGTTTATCTTACAAGGTGCATCCTCTTTACCCAAATATAAATAAATAAATAGTTGTCTGTAAGAATCAATCATAATGCCAATACCATACTCGAGTTGAATATGACAGCTCTATAATAAGATATTATGTATGGACCACTTATCATGGTACTGTCAAATTTGACCGTGATCGATGTACTTGTAGTCACAATAAGCCCTTATTTAATAGAAATTAAATTTTAAATTTTAATGCGAGAAAAAGTCAACAATTAATTTGAATAATATATTTCATGAGAGACACACATTTTCAATCACATTTCATCTATTTTATCAAAATATACTAAAATTATTTTTAATTCCTACTAAACATGAGCTAAATTTTGTCAGCAATCAACCAATCTTTAATTTGTGTTTTTTTTAAATAGGCGAGGTACATTTATTGGCTAAATAAAAATAAAAGTTCACTTTCATTGCCAAGTGATCTAACTTTAATGGATAATAGATGCATTTCCGTGTTTATTTACTTGGACGGACGGAATGTTCGGTACACAAAACTTAAAATACCATTCATGTTTCAAGCACTGACAAAATCGGATGTGCCCCTTTTTTCAAACTCTTAAAGAGATGAGGATGAATAATGATTAAAATTTATTTTTTTTTGTTCCTTAAAAAGTATAGTTTAAGATTTACTTTTAAGTAATTTCTTAAGGATTGTATACGAGCTCTTGAAAAGCCAACTTTTTCTATAGAATTTTTAGTACAAAAGCTTATTTTTTGATGGTAAGTTACCTACTATAAAGAAGAAGTAATTTTTCTTTTCATAACCTTAGCCAAATATGCTCCTAATATTATCGACTATTATTAACTTATGTATCGTGTTTGTGGAGAATACATATCAAATTAAAGATTATGATAGAATTAGAGGTGCAAAGTAAAAGTAACATAAAATCAAGACAATTTTTTTTTCTAATATATACAAGTAAAACCCAAGCTTCTTTCCTTATTGCTTCGAGCCTCTCGTCCCACTTTGAATCTCGAAACTAAGTACAATTGATAATCGAAATATGGATGTTATTATGCCTTCCTTTTAATATTGTGACATTTCATTAACTACGTTACCTCATCTTGAAGTTATTATTCAAATGCATCATGGAATACGGTTGGCTCACACCAAATTTCCCAAAGTAGAAGACCCAATCATATACACCATATCCCCACGAGGAAAATTAGGTGTTATGCCAATACATGTAATTAGGACAAATTCATAAGCTAAAAAGGAGGACATTACATAAAGTTGCTAATTCATTACCCACCATGGCTTTAAATAATTCGAATATAAGTAATTATTTTTAATAGATTTGACATGTAACTATTAAGCCTATGTTTGGTCCTAATTTTTCAAAATTTTTTTTTCTCAAATTCATTTTTCAATCACACATTTTATGAGATTCACAACATTTATCAACTTTTCAATCATACATTTTATTAATTTTGATCAAAATCTACTAAATACGTAATCTTGACAAATCAAACAAAGGCTAAATTTGTATAAAAGTAATACATTTAGCCCCTATTCGATTTAGTTAATAATCAAAATTTTAATAATTTTTGATAAAAAATTTGATGAAATGCATGATCAAAAAATTTAAAAATTCTAAATCTCATTAAATGTGTGGTTAAAAAAAAAAAATTCAGAAAATTAATTTTTAGAAAAGGAGGGGCTTAATATCACTGTGAAAAATTGTTATATACAAATATTGTAATCTTTTTGTCACGAGACATGAATTTGGTATTTTTTATTTTCTAAATTATTAAAATTCAAGGTTTCTCGAAATGGGATCAAATCGACCAATCCAATTCAAATTCTCTAGACTATAAAATCTAATGTTTTGAAAAATGAATTGTCATTTACCTACAAAGAGAAGAGGATCAAGGATCAAAGGCTTGGATCAAATATTAAGTAATTAATTAAATAAATTCTTATATAGACATGTTACTATAAGAAATATATTTTTTAGAAAATTACTATTAAGTTTAAAAGCAATTTAAGTTTAACATCTATTAGTTATTTTCAATAACCATTTCATCACATAAAACACAAGAGAGGCAATTACACAATTCCTTAACACTCGATGCCTTAATTGATGTCCCTGCCTCCTGACTTTCCACCGTAGGAATCCCTCCCATCTTTCCTCAAGTCGTTTTCGTTGCCACCGCTATACAATCTCCATTGTCCTGGTTTTCTTCTTGGTGCAAAATTATAGTTATGTTTCTGCTTCTCCATCCAATATTGCTATGAAAGTCAATGTTTTGGGGAGTAGAGGGAGCTCATGGGTGTCCAATCTTTGGTTGATGCAATGTCGTCGTCTATTTGGATAGTTGGTTCGACTTTAATCTTTGTAGGTACCGTTGTGGCTAAATATGGACTCGGGTCTCGGTTTGATAGTGGTAATGGCAGTGGTGATTGTAACCAATCAATTGTGCAACATGTAAAGATATGTGATTTGTGTCTAGTATGTAATTGAGATCATAAATAGCGTGTTATTGTGATCGTGACATGTTTGATTAAATATAGGTCACTAAACATTTTATCAAAAGTAATAAAATTCGATTTTAATGTCATTGATAAAATCCGTTGGATAATAAAAAATTTTCGTTGCAACAAAAATCTTGCACATATCACGACTAATGTGCTCATAAAACATGATATCAACCTCAACGTCATTGCAATCACGCATATATATATTCGTAGTCGTTATCTGCAGTAAATAATATAAAGTTAATCGATTTTTCTTCATAAACTTTAAAAATTCCTTTTAAAAATCAAATAATCCCATCCATTTCAAATTTGATCGGCACTTAACTATGGTTATGAAGTATTTATACACGATTTAAATTATAAATAAATAAAAATGAATGATATGATAGTCGTTATAAGAAAAAATAATTTTGAAAACATTAGTCAAATATGGGCAAAAGAAACAAACAAGGATATATTTATATTTCGTGAGCTGTAAAATTGACTATAAAGGTTTCCTTTACAAATTTCCTTTTGAAAGTTGTGATTTAACACGGCACTACATGTCGGCCCGCCCAAATATGCTAATCACGAACAGAATTAATGTTGTTAACTACAATGATCTTGTTAGTTATAATATGTATTATTTATTTCTAATTAAAAAGATGATTAATTTGATCTATACATACACAAAAATGTATATAATTCTAGGGTGGATTCGTGTATATCTTTCTCTCTCATCACGTTACCTGCAAATGTTACCAGTACAGTGTAGCCGTGAGGAGTTGTTGTTTCTCTCTCTATAAGCATCTCTCTATCTGCTGAGAGTATTCTCTCTCTAGATTTTTATCTGTAACGGTGCATGTATTGCTGAATTTGCATAGGGAATCATCACGGCTCGGTAAACGATTTTTCAAGGAAAGAATCAGAGGCCCAAGTCATGTTTTTGTATTCTCTGTAAACGGTTTGTTTCAGATTTCAATTTTTGCCCACTCTTTTTGTCCCCTTCTCGCCTTAATATTGATAAAGTACAAACAAGACTCAAGAGTGACAGAGAGACACAGAGGGGCAGGGAGAGAGATAGAGATAAAGATTGAGAGTTTGCGTATGTTTTTGTGTGTAATTGCTTCTTGTATCTCTATACCTATTATATTCAATGACTTTGTTTGCGTGTGCTCTGTGTCTTGCAGATTATCCTTCTCTCTGTGACTTGTCATCATTTTGCGTATCCATTGCCAGATGGTGTAATGCCCCTATCACGATTCGATCTCTGCCCCCTGATCATATCAATACTGGACTCCATTAAGACCATAGTTATTGTTAATCAGACTCTAGTCATTGATTTTCATCATTCTCTTTGTTCAAAGATTGATATCTGTAACAATTAATATGGGTATCAATCTTTTCTGGGCTACTGAAACGACATCTGAAGCCTCAAACCATCTCCCGGGGGCCTTTCGGGGAGTGCCCATATTGGAATTAGCCTCAGTTTGCATAAACTTGACACTGTTTCTCGCGTTCCTGTTAATTGTCTCTGCAAGGCTGGTTTTCGAGTGTTTGGACCGGATTGGAGTTCGAAAAGAGGACTCAAATGGGAATAGGGTGGCCATTAGGCACAGAGGAGCTGTTGAAGGTGAAGAAATTCAGAGTGCCGTGATTGGTAAAGACTACAAAGCTTCAGTAATTTGTTGCGTTTATGTTTTGTTTGTGCAAGTTTTGGTATTGGTGTTTGATGCTGTTGGTGTAGTGAGGGGTGCTGCAAGGGGAAAGAGTAATAATTCAGATTGGACGATATTGTTACTTCCTGTGACTCAGGGTTTAGCTTGGATTGTGCTTAGCTTTTCAGCTCTGTATTGCAAATACAAGACTGCTGAGAAATTCCCATTACTGTTGAGAATTTGGTGGATTGTTTCCTTTTTAATTTGTCTGTGTACTTTGTATGCTGATGGTAAGGGATTTCTGATTGAAGGGTCAAGCCATTTGAGTTCTCATGTTTCGGCCAATTTTGCCGTTACTCCGGTTCTTGCTTTTCTATGTTTTTTTGCAATTAGAGGAGTTACTGGAATTCAAGTGTACAGGAACTCTGATCTTCAAGAGCCATTGCTTCTTGAAGAAGAAGCAGGGTGTCTTAAGGTTACCCCCTATAGTGAAGCTGGCGTTTTTAGTCTGGTCACTCTTTCCTGGTTGAATTCACTTCTTTCCATAGGGGCAAAGAGACCGCTTGAGCTAAAAGATATTCCATTGCTTGCACCGAAAGATCGTAGCAAGACGAATTATAAGATGCTGAACTCGAATTGGGAGAAGTTGAAGTCAGAGGATCCAAGTAAGCAGCCTTCTTTAGCTTGGGCAATTCTCAAATCTTTCTGGAAGGAGGCTGCTTGTAATGCAGTATTTGCAGGGGTGAACACTTTAGTTTCATATGTGGGTCCTTATATGATTAGCTACTTTGTGGATTACTTGGGGGGGAAGGAGACTTTCCCGCATGAAGGTTACATTCTTGCAGGAATTTTCTTCACTGCAAAATTAATAGAGACCTTAACAACCCGGCAATGGTATCTTGGAGTCGACATTTTGGGAATGCATGTTAGATCAGCTCTCACGGCAATGGTATATCGGAAAGGACTCAGGCTTTCAAGCTCAGCCAGGCAAAGTCACTCGAGTGGGGAGATCGTTAACTACATGGCAGTTGATGTACAAAGAGTCGGGGACTATTCTTGGTATCTACATGACCTATGGATGCTTCCTCTTCAAATTGTCCTTGCCCTTGCTATTCTATATAAGAATGTCGGAATTGCCTCTGTTGCCACACTGGTTGCCACTATTATATCCATTGTTGCAACTGTCCCATTGGCAAGGGTTCAAGAAGATTACCAGGACAAGTTGATGTCCGCCAAGGATGAAAGGATGAGGAAGACTTCTGAATGCCTTAGGAACATGAGGATTCTCAAGTTGCAAGCATGGGAGGAAAGGTACAGAGTTTTGCTCGAAGATATGCGAAGTGTGGAATTCAAGTATCTCCGAAAAGCTCTTTACTCACAGGCTTTCATCACGTTTATTTTCTGGAGCTCCCCTATATTTGTTTCAGCTATCACTTTTGGCACTTGCATTTTGTTAGGTGGTCAGCTTACAGCAGGAAGCGTTCTTTCTGCTCTCGCTACTTTTCGGATCCTGCAAGAACCACTTAGGAATTTCCCTGACTTGGTTTCGATGATGGCTCAGACAAAAGTCTCCCTTGATCGAATTTCTGGATTCCTGCTGGAGGAAGAGCTGCCGGAAGATGCTACTATCGTTTTGCCACGAGGCATTACAAATGTGGCCATAGAAATCAAAGAAGGCGAGTTCTCTTGGGATCCATCTTCTCCAACCCCAACCCTGTCAGGAATTCAAATTAGGTTGGAGAAGGGTATGCGAGTGGCTGTCTGTGGTGTGGTTGGTTCTGGGAAATCCAGTTTCCTTTCCTGCATTCTCGGTGAGATTCCAAAAGTCTCTGGCGAAGTAAGTCTGTGTTTATAACACTAAAATTTATTTTTTGCACTTTTTTAGTCATTTACTATGAGACAGTATCTGCTCCAGGAATTTTGTTCATTGCGTCTTAGGCTTGATCTAAGGGTGTTCTCTTTAGGTTAGGATTTGCGGTTCTGCTGCTTATGTCTCTCAGTCAGCTTGGATACAATCGGGAAATATAGAGGAAAATATTCTCTTTGGGTATCCTATGGATAAGGCAAAATACAAGAGTGTTCTTCATGCCTGTTCACTGAAGAAAGATTTGGAGCTTTTCTCACATGGTGATCAGACCATTATTGGCGATAGAGGCATAAATCTTAGTGGTGGTCAGAAGCAACGAGTGCAACTTGCCAGAGCACTATATCAAGATGCAGACATCTATTTACTTGATGATCCATTCAGTGCCGTAGACGCTCACACTGGTTCAGAATTATTTAAGGTTTGGACATAGGTTGAATCATTTCTTTTGCTGCTCAAAAAAATGGCGTCTGGCTAAAAGTATCATGTGTAATTGCAGGAATACATACTGACAGCCCTAGCAACAAAGACTGTGGTATTCGTAACGCATCAAGTTGAATTTCTGCCTGCTGCTGATCTGATTTTGGTATTTATTTCTGTTTATTATGTCGTGTCTAAATATTTCCCTCCAGACTTCTTTTTAGTTTTCTACCCTCAGTTTTGGACCTTCTGGTAAACATTTAAGCAAGTCCCGCGTAGTAACAGTACTTGAGTTGTTTTCATTCCTTCCTCAAATGTTAACTGCATGATAATAGACGGCAGTTATTTAGGCACTGAGAGTATGATCAAGTTTCTGGATAAAATACTTAGCAGAAAGGGAAAGATCGAAATCCTAGACAGATGTTTTTCAACTTCGATCGAATGTATATTAGTGTCATGTCAAATTGATACTTCTTTAGTTGTTTATATTTACAATCTGATTTGTGAATCTCTGATTTGCTGGTCTGAGCAGATAAACCCTAGCCCTAACCCACTAGGCATCCAGGCCTCAGAGCATAGCCCAGCCATCTCATCTACCCGCTTAAGACTTTGCGTTGTTCTTTCCCTCTACTTTCTTCGAAGCTCCTCTGGTTGAGTTTTTGATTTCAAGTGGCATTTTCCTCTGCATATTTAATCTCCCCCCCCCCCCACCCCCTCCCTCCTCAGATTACAGACAATTTCAGAACCTAGTGCATATTCTACAACCTGAACTCACATTAACCCCCAAACCGCCCATCCCACCCCCCCAACGAAAAAAAAGAAAAAAAAGGGTCATAGAGCACAGATACCAAGTGTAGTTTATGATTCTTGTCTAATTTTCAGCATCATTGTAGGTTTTGAAGGAAGGTCGTATTATTCAGGCTGGAAAATATGATGACCTTTTGCAAGCGGGGACTGATTTTAACACATTGGTCTGTGCTCATCATGAAGCCATTGAGGCTATGGATATTTCCAACCAAGCTTCTGAAGAATCAGATGAAAATAATCCTCTTGAGAGGTCTATTATCATGAGTAAAAAGTGCGATTCAGTTGCTAATAATATGGATGGCATGGCAAAGGAAGTCAAAGAAAGCGCTTCAATTTCAGACAAGAAAGCAATGAAGGAGAAAAAGAAAGCCAAACGTTCTAGGAGAAAGCAACTTGTGCAGGAAGAGGAACGGGAACGAGGAAGTGTCAGCATGAAAGTGTATTTATCATATATGGCAGCTGCATACAAAGGGATGTTGATTCCACTTATTATTATTGCGCAAACACTATTTCAGGTCCTTCAAATAGCCAGTAATTGGTGGATGGCTTGGGCTAATCCGCAAACCGCCGGGGACAAACCAAAAACCAGTAGTGTGGTGCTTATTGGTGTATATATGGCACTTGCTTTTGGGAGCTCCTGGTTCATATTTGTCAGGGCTGTTCTGGTTGCCACATTTGGTCTTGCAGCAGCACAGAAGTTGTTCTTGAAAATGCTCAGAACAGTCTTTCGGGCACCAATGTCTTTCTTTGACTCTACCCCAGCTGGACGAATACTAAATCGTGTATGCTCAAATGTTATCAATTCTAAAATTGTATTTATATACCTTTGGCACTTACAGTTGATATTTTCAACCTTTTTTTTTCTCTCTTCCATTTTCACTCTCCAGTTCTGTTTCACCATTATGAGGATTTCTTATTATCTACAGGTGTCGATTGACCAAAGTGTTGTTGATCTTGATATTCCATTCAGACTTGGTGGCTTTGCTTCAACAACAATCCAGCTTGTTGGTATTGTTGGTGTAATGACAAAAGTTACCTGGCAAATTTTGCTCCTCATTGTTCCAATGGCAATTGCCTGCTTGTGGATGCAGGTAGCAATAGTAGAATGCTATAAATTCAAAAGATTAACTTGTCCCTTTGTCAATTTGTTATTTGATGGTATTAAGTGTGTGTGAATGCACGTGCTTGCTTGCAAGCTGTTAGATATGATGTTGTGTGCATAGTTAACATTTTGTTTATTGGAAAAATCATCTTCTAACACGAACTCGAGTATCAAAAGAGATCTGGATGAGCAAGTTATCACCTCGTGATTTGCATCTGTTTATTTAGATTTATGGTGATCAAATATCTTTGCAAAATGTTGAATTTTGATCAAATGAATATTATTTTAATCCATACAAATGCAGAAATACTATATGGCTTCGTCAAGGGAACTCGTTCGCATTGTTAGTATCCAAAAATCTCCGATAATTCATCTTTTTGCCGAGTCAATTGCTGGGGCAGCTACAATAAGAGGTTTTGGACAAGAAAAGAGATTCATGAAGAGGAATATCTATCTTCTTGATTGCTTTGCTCGGCCTTTCTTCTGCAGCCTTGCAGCTATTGAATGGCTCTGCCTGCGTATGGAACTGCTCTCGACATTTGTATTTGCTTTTTGCATGGTTTTACTTGTGAGCTTCCCACATGGGAGTATAGATCCAAGTAAGTACATTGCTATTCCCCTTCAATGTCAAATGCACGTTTGTTAAAGATTCTTGCCTAGACCGAGTTAATTTCATTGTGATGCATTTGCAATTCTGAAATTAAATGTACTGGTATTCCAATTCTCAGCCGTGACTTATAATACCGTTATGGAAATATTTCTTCAATTTAATGATGAAAACAATTTGTTAGTGAAGACATAGAGCAATAAGTCACCATTTGCAATCATTAGGCAAGTCTTTGTTATATTTCTGATTATAATTAAACGTTTTTCTCTATAGGTATGGCAGGACTTGCTGTGACATATGGTCTGAATATGAATGCACGTCTATCCCGATGGATTCTCAGCTTTTGCAAACTTGAGAACAAAATTATCTCCATAGAAAGGATTCATCAATACTGCCATATACCTGGTGAAGCTCCAGCAGTTATTGAAGATTTTCGTCCCCCATCATCTTGGCCAGAAAATGGAACAATTGAACTAATTGATTTAAAGGTATGACAATTGAATTATTATTACCTTATGTTCTTTTCATTAGTCAGAAAAACTTTCCCTCTATTCCATCCATTCATAAGAAGCAAAATTGCCTATTATATTCCTATCTAGGTATATATGTTGACATATGAAGCAGCATATATTTACATTAATTGGGTCCATTGTCAACATTGAATGCCTTACTTTATCCAGTGGTCAGAAATTGAAGTTCTCAAAAGTAAGTTGAAGGACAAAGAAGAAAGAAAAGAAAAATAATAAACGGAACTTGTGGAACACCACAGGACAAGGAAATACACATGTCCTAAAGCTATGTTCACGAGATGACTTGAAAAATGATGTCATAAACCTATGCTGCCAAGTTATGACTCAAAAGATGTCATAGTGCTCCATTTAGCTTTAAGTACTTGCGCAACTAGTGGTGATTTTTATCTCACTCTAAATTTGATGATCTGGGATTTGATTTAGATTGAACATCCCATGGTTGCATACTAATTGACCACTGCATTAAGATTACTTGCATTTATCTGAAACGTAGTTGTTCAAGTATGTAGGAATTGGACATATACAACAAAAGCCTACCTGGTTGATTGAGTAAAGGCTATGGCCATACAAATGATGTCTCGACCGAAGTTTAGGCTTATTGAAGTAATTTGTGAACCAGCTAACGTATGTCAATACACACCCGACACCATCATACCCACCCACCCACCCACCCTAGGGCTGGCAAAAAAACCCGAACAACCCAATCCCTGTGGGGATCAGGGCACGGATTCCCCGCTTAATTGGGTTGGCGGGATGGGGGCAGGGCAAAGAAATTTGCCCCTGGTTGAGGACCGAGAACATTGTCCCCGTATTATTTTAAGAAAAAAAAGTTTCCCCTAATTTCAAAACTGAAAACTTACGTGAGTAAGCCAGTCAATTGCTCTAATTTCAAAAGCATTTCAGATCTGAATCCCTAATTCCGTTTTCCTATTTCTTAATCTCTCTCTCAGCAGTCACCACCATGCATACTGTAACTGTTTGGCGCAGCAACTGCTAGCCTCTTTTGACTTCATCTCCTCCTATCTCCACTCACCTCCGGCCGCCTCTCTTCCCCCTCTCTCGGCCTCTCTTGCAGGCAAATTATTATATCTCGAATCTTCACTCCGCCTTTTCCCGATTAGCAGATTTTTCTTTGCTTCCCACCAAATTTACAGCCAGCTTCCTCCATTCCAATTATGTTATTGGCTATGTTTTGGTTTAAAATAAATTAGTTTTCTTATAAGATGATTTGAACTAGTTACAGTGTAGCTAACAAGTACGTAGAAATGAATATATGAATTTTGTATTGTTTTTATGTAACTTAATCTAGTTAGGTTTCCTTGACTGGTGTCTTTTGCCAGTTTTTCCAATTTTAGATGGGAAATTCTAGTTTTTCTTTTCCCCCCAAAATTTTAGATGGGAATTACAGTTTTATTTTGGAAAATAAAAGAGGCATGGGGGTTCTTGGAGCTGCCCCACCCCACCTTATCCCTGACAGCCGGAGTGCCGCCATGGCCCAGCGCCATCCCTACCACCAACAGACACATAAAGGAAAAAATGACGAAGAGAGAATACAAATTAAAAGACAATGACATTCTTACTGCCTAGCTAACGTGTCAACTGGCATATGTTGGGGGTGGGGGTGGACAAAGGCAACAGAAAATAAGGAAATTTAGCCCCTGTTTGGTACACATTAAAATTTTCATTTTCATTATTCTACTCATTTTCAACCACACATTCTTCAATAAAATAATATTTTCCATCACATCAATAACTTTTTTTTTTTTTTTAATCTCTAAATTCTTCTACTCATTTTCAACCACACATTCTTCAATAAAATAATATTTTCCATCACATCAATAACTTTTCCTTCTTTTTCAACCACACATTCTCCATCAATCTACTATTCCAGAATACATTTTTTCAAAATAATGTGGCTCAAACACACCTTTAATCTTTATTTTTCCTCCTGTTGGTTCATTACGAGGAAAGCTTCCTGTTGTGATCTATGGCATATCCAGCACAAAGGAAGATAAAGAATTAAGATATCTTATGAATATTTTCCCCTTTGCAGGTTCGTTACAAGGAAAGCCTCCCTGTTGTGCTCCACGGCGTATCCTGCACTTTCCCTGGTGGGAAGAAAATAGGAATTGTTGGGCGTACTGGTAGTGGTAAATCCACTTTAATTCAAGCTCTGTTTCGATTGATTGAACCAGTTGGTGGCAGGATAATTATAGACAACATTGATATCTCAATGATGGGCCTTCATGATCTTCGCAGTCGGTTGAGTATCATACCTCAAGATCCATCATTGTTTGAAGGAACGATTAGAGGAAACCTAGACCCACTCGAAGAGCATTCAGATCAAGAAATTTGGCAGGTTCAGCCGTTTTTCATCTCTTTCTATGTAAATTTGGATTACCACAGATTTCATGAAGTTTTTTTACACATAAAATTAGAAAAACAAACATTTTGAACATCCAAAGCTTGTTTGAACCATTCTTAATTGATAGCCATTAGCTTCTCTTTGTTGTCCATTTATGGTGTATTTGGATGACGAACTGTCATTTTAAATACTTTTGTCTGTGATTCTGTTCATATCTGTTTCTAACATAACTTACTATTAATGAATTGGCACAGGCACTTGATAAGTCTCAGCTGGGTGAGATAGTTCGCCAAAAAGAGCAAAAACTTGATACACCAGGTAGTATGTTACCCTGATGGACTAAAATATTGCTTTTTCGTGATAAGGAAGCCACCTTCACAGTATTTCGATGACTAATGGGGATTTTCCTCAATTTTGTGTTGTTGGCAGTGCTTGAAAATGGAGATAATTGGAGTGTGGGCCAGCGGCAGCTAGTATCTCTTGGTCGGGCTTTACTTAAGCAGGCAAGAATTTTGGTGCTTGATGAAGCTACGGCCTCAGTTGATTCGGCCACAGATAACCTTATCCAAAAGATTATTAGAACAGAATTTAAGGATTGCACTGTTTGTACGATTGCTCATCGCATTCCTACTGTTATTGATAGCGATCTGGTTCTGGTCCTTAGTGATGGTGAGTTCTGTACCTTTCCTATTTCTCCTCTATATCTAATATATATGTGCCAGGACTACTGTGGACAGAATAGACCTTATTATGGATTGAATTATGCAACGATTCGCTTGGTTTTGCTCTCAGAGGTTTTTCTTTAGGAATCTGTTTCTCCTTTCTTCCCTACATTTCAGGGTCATTCAAACTTGATATTAAAATGGAGTCGCTCTAATGTGCACGGTAAGAATGTTTAACTTGCCTGTATCTTTGTCTGTTTTGCAGGTCGAGTTGCAGAGTTTGACACTCCAGCAAGATTATTAGAGGACAAATCTTCCATGTTTCTTAAGCTAGTAATAGAATACTCCTCGAGGTCAAGTGGAATACCAGATTTTTGATTCTACGTCGTGCATGGAATCTGGTCAAGAAGGCACATCATCCTGGAAAATGAACTGGTCTGCATCTAGCAGATCGAAGAAATATTTATGGTAGATAAAACTGAAAGTCGCGGGTGGGAAATAGTTTAAGCTCGGGTCAAGATAAGAAAATTCTTCCCCTTCTTAGGCACAATGGGGAATTCACTCACTGCACATTCTGTACCATAGAAAAAAAATTTGGTAAGAAGAGCTGGCTGAACAAATGGGGAGGCAATTGTATTTTACATGTGCAATAAACTAGGATTTTTTTTTTTTTTTTTAAAAATCTCTGCTTCTTGCTTTTCATGTATTCTTAGCCTGTATTATATGTATTGACAAAATGTTAAGAACACGAATTTACATACGGAATAACGTGTGTCATCCATGTGCATGTCAACTCTCTATACTAAAAAATGCTTGTGAGCTATTTCGAGAGAAAAAAAAGTTTAGTTGGCATATATTATATTATTTAATTTGGTATTAAGGAGGTGTTTGATGAATATTATTGAGAAAATAATGTATTTAATATGGTAGAGTTGAACAAGCCGAGCAGATTTTCAAAGATAGGGTTCGTTAGATTTTTTTCATTCTTGCTACGCCCTTCTTCCATTAAGGAAAAAGTAAAGTTAGCGAGTACCAATTAGATACTAAGTTTGTGGGTTATCTTTAAAGAAGTTGGGATATAAATTCGTACATTCCATAAAACTTGTATTAAATTCGCATTATCCCTATAACACTGTTGTTGCTTTTAATTATGCCAACTTGAATTATTTTTTCCTTATAAG
>CAIGRP010013806.1:0-17711 GCA_903798385.1 Fraxinus cuspidata
ATGGAATATATAACTGAACTAAAATAGGGGTCATCTTTAAATATATGAAAAGCCCTAGCAATTATATAAAGACTTTCGAGGACCATACAACTAGTGGATTATAAACACGAGACAAAATATTTGTAGAATCATAAAAACTGGTCAAATTTTTTTTAAATTTAAGAACTAAACTCCCATCGGACTCAGTGAAAGTAGTATCGTCTTCATCTTTAATATGCATATTGTTATAAAATTCAATTATTAATGTTCAAAATGTTCATATGATTTTAATAATAAGTAAGTGGAGTTCCATTTATGCCCTACGTCACTAATAAATGTTTTTGTATGCGTCACCCCAGCTTGGGCACAAAATTCCTCAAATACTTGTTTTTTCTTAGGTGCAATAGTGATATATATAAGTGCATTCTTAATTCGTTGAATTTCATCCTTAACATGTTTTAAACTGTCTTGTACTATTAAATTAAAAATATGACATACTCATCGAATATGAAACAAATAACCACCAAAATCGGGTTGAAGTACTCTATGCAATTTATCGATGACAACCTTATTTACACTAGCTTTATCGAACGTAAAAGAACGAATCTTACTCTCACAACAATATTCTTTAATAATGTTCATAATATCATAAAATATATTGTTAGCGTTGTACGGGAACTTAATAATTTTAAAAACAATAATTTTTTTATGGATGACCCAAAGTGGGTCTATATAGTGTGAAGTTGCAGCTATATAACCTCTTTTATTAATCACTTCCCATATATCCGAAGTTAAAGATATCACACCCTCAAGAAGATATTGTTTCACGTAGGAAACGAAATGTTGGTTGTCTACTATTGCTAGTTGCAACTTTATTGCAGCAACGAACTTTACCATTTTGGTTTGAGCTTTCTCCTCTGAATACATCCACGTAGAAAATGGTGTAGTGGTAGTACCGGTGCCTGGATTACCAAATTGTAGTTGCGTTTCACAAACAGGAAGAAGCCCATATTTGGCCGCACATATTTTGTAGTGACGGTTGAGGTGGGTGGTTCCAATGCCTTTTTGCCATGCCAATCGTTATTGAAAGTATTTACATACTGCTTTGGTTTCTGGAACTCCATCGACTACACGATCAGTTTGAACCAATTTAAAATAGTCCAAACATTTTACCTACCCTTTTCCCTTTTCTCTTCCCTCTTGCATCGGGAATATCTAATACAGGTTCATCACCCTTTTCCAAATCAATTGGATGACTAGCATCAATATCAACGTCATCCAAATTAATTGGATGACTATTTTCATGAGCATCGAAATCTTGAATGTTTTCTAGAATGGGTAATTCATTCCCAAATTGACTCTGAGGCGTGACGGGTGACTCGCCTCCAACATTGAACAAGTTTTCAACAAATGAGCGTGGATCCATTTGTCATTGGAAATTTGTAATGAAATAATTGATATTGAATAATTGAAATTGAGAGTTGAAGTAGAATTGATGAGTGAATGAAGATTATGTAGTAGTGTAGAAAATCGATTAAAAATAAAATATAGAAGAGTATAGAATTATATTGATAATGAAATGTAGAGAGTAGAGTAGAGACTAGGGAATGAGATTATGAGAGATTGATAGTTTCGTGGAACTGGTCCCATAACGAGCCGAGCAGGCTCGACTCGTGCTCAGTTGCCACCCCAAAAATAGGAACCAGAAATTCGCTTCAAAATCTTTAACTATGCGACCACATAGTACATTTATATACGACCGCATAGCTCTCATGGATTGTACCCTGGAATTTATTGAAGGCTCCTACGCAACCGCATAGGTTTTAAACTATGCGACCAAATAGTTTAATCATCTTCCAAAATGTGGCAATTTGGTCTTTGAACTTTGGTTTTCATTTCTTGACCTCTTTTCCCACTTCTCCTTCAAACAATACTTCAATCTTTAGCTCAATTCGACCTCACCATCTTCACATCTTCATTTCCTCTTTCAGGTCATCTTCTGGTTATTTGCGCATTGGTCCCTAAACTTTGGTTTTCTTGCGTTTTAGTCATGTTTTTCGTTTTTCTCCTAATTTCTATTATATTCATCATTATTGTCCTGCATAACATAAATTACTTCGAATTAAACCATATTCCACATATTTATTATCAATTATCCATGTTTGTGGCTTAAACTAAGTGTGTAAAACCCACTTATGAGTAAACAACTTCGGGTCTTTATTCTAGTACATAAACACAATCTCCTACCATGCCCTTACAATTTAGGGCACGCACTGTGCCCTCATTGCATCCTTAATCCTCCCCGTCACAGCCATCTCATACCCATTTGGTGAATAGTCTAAGCTAATTAGTTCATCATCCCGTACATTCAAAATTCGACAAAACATATCAATAACCGCCCAACCATTACTCAAATTCGGCAAAAAATCAATAAATACTGAAGGTCAAATTGACGGGTACTCAAAATAGATAAATGTCGCAACAACCTGATCAAGCTTGTTCTTTATAAATGACTGGCCCTCCAAAACCAGAACAGAGTTGTGGTAATTAGTATTAATAGCCTCACAAGAAGCCATCGAAATGTAGATTTCCTAATAAAGGTCTTTTCCTTAAGGTCCATTGATGTGTATTAGTCGCGAAGGGCCTCTTGGAGACATTGTAAAAACCATAATCAAACCTAACTAGTTAAGAAAAACAGAGCTTCTCTATACAGTTCAAAATCTATTGCCCTGGATAGGGCTGGAAAAAAACTCCTGAACTGAATTGGACCGAACTGGACCTGAACTAAACTGAATCGAACCGAGCGGTTCTTCGTTAAATACTAGAACAAATATTTGAATCGAGAACCGACGAGTTTAGTTCGGTTCTCGGTTCTAGACCAAGAACCGAAGAACTGAATAAGAATAAAATATCCATAACTTTTAAAATTTTTTTTTATCTCAAATTAGTCAAATTATTTTATTTCTTTTAAATAAATTGCTAACTAATTAATTTAGTTCAAACCCAAAATATGATTGTACTATTTCTAATTTTCAGTCAAACCCAACTTAATCAAATTGGTCTAAATTTTACCCAAATCTCTTATTCTACCGTGGAGTCATTTCTATCGTTCTATTATTGTGAACCAGTCATCTTCCTCTTTCTGTGATTTTAAGAATCAAATCTATGAAGAACTCAACGAAAAGAGGTGCAAAAGATATCACAAGATTGGACTACGTTATTTTGTAAGAGTTAAGATTGAATATGTCATAATCGAATTAATATAGCATTGTTTTAAAAAAAAAATTAATTATTATACGGAATCCCCGAAACCGAATAGAACCGAACCGAATGGAACCGAACTCGAACGGTTCCATAATTAAATTTAGACCCGACGGTTTCATTTACTAAATAACTGAAAATTTCGAGTTTGGTTCAGTTCTAAAGAGAACCGAACTGGACCGGATCATGCCCATCCCTAGTCCTGTATTCATCAAAATATATTAAAATTGCCTTTTCAAGATCTTTCATTATTACTACAAAATCCCAACCCCTAATTTTAGAATATTACTATTTATCATAATGACATGGGCACTCATATAATCACTGTACTTTATATTTAAGGGGGAGTATTCAATTCTAACTTTTAAAGACTTTTAGACTTTTTTAAGTAAGTAATTCTTTTTGAATTTTATGAACTTTTAAGTGATTTATATGAATTCGTTAAGAATTAATAAACGTTTTCTGTGGACTTTTGTGAAATTTGATTAAAGACTTTTCATCGTACAAATTCACTATATACCTGAAAAATTACAATCTTTCTTACTACCCAATTTACATTTTTGAGATATACTATGCCAACAAAATTTCCTTAGGCAAAGTCACTAGTCACGGCCCAATCATTCAATTTTAGCAAAGATAAAATAATAAAAAAATTTTACATCAATTTCTAAGAACATAGTAATTTTTTTTCAAGAAATTAACATGAATTCTAAACACAAATTGTTCTTAATAANAATAGATTGATTACATGGAATTCTATGTTTTGAAATAGTTGCATATAATTTCAATTCACAACTAATTATGTACATATATCATAAATCGATTACAACAAATGAATTGAAGAAATATGCGAAAATCCTATAATTGAAAGAAAAAAGACCATTTTTTGGGTTTTGAATTCTTTTCAAATCTGGGAGTAAGAGATATTTTCTTTGCGATTTTCTATTTATATTTTTCACAAGTCTTCAGAAGTCGAGTAGAGAATTCTCCAAAAGTTACTGTCTATTTGAATACCTCATAACTTATAGAGATTTCAAAAAAGTTTCAATTGAGTATTCCGTAACTTTTTGAGACCCTATAAAAATCTATATAAGTCTCAATTAAATACACCTAAACTTTTAGAGAGACTTTAAAAGTCCCAATTGATTAAAACTTTTTAAATATTCAAAAGCCTTTAAAAGTCTCAAATGAATACACTCTCATTAGTGTCAAAGTCCCAAATAAATACACTCTCCTTCGTGTCATTATGGCCATCCAAACTAACTGACAGAACGAGTAAAAGTCTATATTCTATGGTGTAAATCCACTCATGGCCTCTATGTGCTTTACACTTATTGTCAACATGATGCACTGTACTTTTTATCTGATGGTGGGGAGGTGATTGAGAGCACTCTGATGGCCAAGTCGATCTATTTTTGACAAATTATTTGGATGTGGGACGTGCTAAAAATGTGAGCTACGAAAAAAGGGGTTCGAACCCCCGGAGTATAGATAGAACAATGAGAGAGGAAAGTTATATCTTACGAGAATAAAATTGTGTTACCTTTGAAAGGCACTAAGTGTGGTTTTTTATAGTAGAAAATGAATGCTAATAACCGCTGGATGGAGATAAACGTGGCCTCATCTTAACAATCGGGATGCCTTGTCATGACGTCATTTTGTCAATCCTAAGCTTGGCGTTCCTTTGCAGCCCTCTAGCCTATATATTATAAGGACTAAAATTGATATTTTGACTTTGTAGAGTAGCTATTGCAATGAGTGGTCATATCAATCAATCGTAGAAGAACTAGTATGGAAGATCCCTATAGTGCCTACTGTGGAGGAATTTTGACATGTGGTCTTGGTAACATGGAGTACAGCCTAGATTTGCTAATTATGTGGTTGCCATTTAGCTATATTAATAGCCTCGATAGAAAAAGAATAATAACAGTCCCCTAAGTCCATGTATAAATACTCATATAATGCATAGAATTTTTGGTTCAAAGTGTGTTGTTTTGCCCATGCTATATTCTGTTTTTAAATAAGCGATGCCCGGGTATGGAGTATTCTACATTGGTTGGACTTGTACCTTTTTAGCCTCTTTCAATTGTAAAGAGGTAGCACAATAGTCTCCAAAGTTGAGGCATGTCTATTCATATAATTCATGGACTTAATGTGTATAATATGCGTAGATTTTTCATTGTAGCGTGTGATCCTGAATTGGAGGTGAGGTTCCTGTATGAGGGCGAGCTTATTCGTGAAGAAATAGTCTTTGATAAGGTTGAATTGAACTTGAGGCAAGGCGCTTGAATTAGGGCGAGCGTGTTGATGAAAATAAACATCTTTTGATAAGGCTGGATTGTACTTGAGGTGATGCTCTTGCATGATGATGAGCATATTGATGAAAAAGTTACATTTGATAAGGTTGAATTGAACTTCAGTCGAGGCCCTTGCATGAGGGAGAGCATATTAATGAGGAAGCAGCATTTCATAAGATTGAATTGAACTTGAGGTGAGGCTATTACATGAATGAGGATGAGCCTTTTGGTGATGAGCTGGCAATGGCAGAACGTGGTGGAGGCAGAGATGAGATGTTGACAATATAAGACATTGATGGGATACATGATAAATGATTTGAAATGTTACATCTTCCTAAGAAATGGTAGTGAAACATTGCATGTTTTTAAGACACGAGTTACGCACAAATTAATGATGGACTGTAGTTACATCTGCCCAAGGCGATGTATGTTAGCATGTGCGTGTGAGTCACACATCAATTCTGGCTCTTTATTCGAATCTGAAAAGTCACATTTTTACCTTCAATGGTTTAGATAAGGTACAGAAGTGGACGTCCCATATCAATTCATTTTGATCCAAGTAGTGCACCTATATTCAAACTCCTATTTTAGGTAAAGTTTTTGATAGAGAACTCATCTTTATCTCTTTTTTCATTTCTTCACCAAGGAAAACCTCAAATTTGTTAAAATTGGCCTCAAGTTCTAAGAACACCGTGTTGGTGATTCGTCTGATAGTGTAGAAATGAGGATGATATTTATTGAGGTGGGTGTCCTAACTATTATACCCACATAGAGGATTATGGAGGTGGTAAGGGGCCTCACAGTGCCTGTATAATGCGGAAGGGACCCATCGATTATAGTGTTAAGTAGAGGGTGACGAGTATACCTTCTAAGGTAACTAAAGAAGAACTAGCTAAGTTCAGGGAAGTCTTTAAGAGCGAGCATATTTTCTTAGGGAAGAGTGTGTGGCTATGAGTAAGGCATTGTAACTAGCTCTTATCTAACTTCTTCCAAATGCATAGAGCCAATTGGCAGGGGTCTTCCTTCTTTAAAAAGAGGCTATTCTTGACAAGGATATGCTCTCTTACGTCTTTTAGACACTCTTCTAACCTAGGGCCTCTAGTGGAGGAGAATACTTCAAATGATAGTATTTAGGAATCCCCGGGGTCCATATTTACCCCTCATATAGGAAACTCCCACCTCTATATAGAATTGGAAGGTGTCTTACTTCTGGACTAAGGTCAATGGCATACTTTGGGCGACGATGTGGGTCAGAAATAACTGTTCTGACTAGTGTTTTGAATATAGTGAGTTTTGATATGAATTTTTTTTCTATATTTGAGCGTTTAGAAAGTTTTCAATTTGCTAACTCCATCTTTTTTACTGCTATAGTCGATTGATTCGAGTTAAAACCTCATAAGTGGGCCAACATAAGAGCCTGCTCTGAGCTCCTCATCCAACAAAGTCCTTTAAAAAGGTTATTGCGAATAGAAACTTATTTGTCAAACATGGACTAATGGCCTCAAAAGATATAGCTTCACCATTTCTTTTAACTTTGTTCATGTTGTATTTTTTTGATTAGTACTGTTTCGTCCATCTCGCAGATCATTACATATTTTTTATGGGTAGTTAGGTAAGGCCGAGATGGAAAAGGGTTCGGTCCTCAACATAAACACCTCTACCTATCACCATTAGAAAGAAGAACACACTCATATCTCAAAGGCGAACCTCCACCTCCTTCTACTCAAAATAAAGGAAAAGAAAAAATAAAGCCTCAGTAGGTGAGGCAAAGCAAAAGAAGAATCACCATTACAAAAAACTCCAATTCTCCGCTTCTACCAAAAAGATAAACGACTCTTCATGAGTCCAAAATTAAACCACTTGTAGAGAGCCTCATCACGTCCATTTGAATGTTTGACCCAGAAGTAGAGTACCTTGATAAGACCTTGATTAGAAAGAAGAGGGATAAGGAAGTCCATGAAGAGCCTACTGAAGACAAGGCTTAGAATTTCTTGGGAGTTCAGTAGGAGGAGTTCGACCCTACTTCTTTTATAGTCCTCTTTGTTGAATTCCAAATGACTGCAGGGTCTTCCAAAAATATCGGAAACAAAAGTTTGCCTTTTACGTTGAGTCTTACGACTTAATAGATCTAATGGAGGCAAAGATATCACCATGCAAGCTTGTGCAACTGGCTTCCAAGTTGTAGGCTAAATGGAGATACGCCTACTCTAAAGGAAAAACATAAAGTTCTTAAAAAAGGTGAAGGAAGTAGAGGTAGAGCTAAAGAGGCTGAAGTCTAAAGCCTCAAAGTATGGAGAAGAGGTCAAGGATGCTAAGACTATACAAGCTGAGACAGAGTCCAAGGCAGAGTTCCTTCTTGTTGAAAATGAAAATTTGAAGAAAGAAGTTCACCTCTCCAAATTTGAGGCTAATACATTGATGAAGCAAGTGGAGACCTGAGATGATCTAAAAAAAATAGTCTCTGATGCCTTGGAGGCTGAAAAGAAGGAGGGGGCCTGGCCTAAGTTTTTCTTGACCTCTTAGAAAGCCTATTTACATTTATCTGTCCATTGGAACTACTTTCCTCATTTAAGAATTTTGAAGGAAAGACATTTGTCGATGGTTTTTGAGATGAAGCGGCTCAGGGTTGCCACCTGCCTGGTGAGGCTCTGCACTTCGTCTCATCTAAGATCTTGATGATTTTAGAGTTGGCCTAAATACCTCTTTTGTTGACCATGTAACATAAATTTTTTTCAAAAGCAACACCAAATTCTCATTAAAGGAGTTTAACCTCATCATGTACCTCGTTAGAAGTTGGAAAGTAGCGTCTTGGTGGTTGACATGGGCCCTTATTTTGAGGCTCTTCAAAATCATGTCATCTACGTATACATTCATGGTTTTTCCTATGATATTTTTCAACCCGAATGGCATCTCATTGTAGTAATAGAGGCATCTAAAAATGATAAAAGAGGTGTTACCCTCATTAATGTGGTGCATGATAATTTGATTATAGCCTGAATAAGCATTCATGAAGATTAATAGCTCATACTCGCGGTAGCATCCAAACGTTTATCTATCCTTGGAAGAGGAAAGTTGTTATTTGGGCAACCTTGGTTAGAAAATTCTATACGGACCATCCACTTACCATTGTGCTTTTTCACGGGGACTAGATTGGAGATCTACCTCGAATAAAGGGCCTCCCTTACTGTTAATCAGCTGTTCTACCTTCTCTTTTTGGGCATCATACTCTCTGGGTTAAAGGCTCTTTACTTTTGTCTATGCAGGGCAAACTTATGATAAATTTTGAGGTGGTGACAGCTCACTTTGGGTTGATGCCAACCATGTCTTCATGCTTCCTAGCGAAGATATCTTAGTTCTTGCATAGGATGCCTTTAAACTTTTCATTTGCCTCTTGTGATAGATCATTTCCCACTTGTAGTGACTTGGTGGGATCCTGAGGATCTACAAGCTGTCCAGCTCTTCTACGGGAGTTTGCAACCTGACGAGGCCCGTTTTCCACCATCCCATTGCTGGTTTGCAACCTTTTCTTTCTTATTTTACAAAACCAAAAAAAAAAAAAAAATTCTTTTCTTACTAAAGAAAATTCTTTCTTTTTTAGTTCTTTTAGAAAATTGAAAATTTATTTTATAAAAAAATTCTCCCTATTTTTTCTTTTTTAGGTCATAACTAGTTTACAATTATCATTCCAAGTTAACACAAATTCGTATGTGATTATATTGCTAATTATTTTTCTTGTTCGATTTTTGGCATAATGAAAATAAATCACAAAACGAGCAAGGAAGGGATATTGTAGGAAGATAAAAGATCAAGTGTTAAACATAAAACATCATATGCACGACAAGTATTGTTAACCCTTTTTTAAGTCGATTTTTTGCTCACTTTGAGTACAATATGTATATTAAATTTGGGGTGTGGATTAGTTTGTTGATTAATTGTATTTACTTATTAGTGATATGTTTAAAAAAATCAAAAAAAAAAAAAACCTTATTTTATGTTTGTTTTTGTGAGTTGGATAGCCTTATCCACTAATTGAATTTATTATTATTATTTTTTAAATTGTTTGTGTTTCATAAATTATGAATATGTGATACGATATTTTTTGCTAATTCTATACTTATTCATGTTAGATCATATTATATTGAGCACAATAGTTATGATAATTATTATGAATTTTTAGATATGTTATCTTGATAGAATATGTTAATTAATTTTGAATTTAAGTTGACGAACTGAGGTAACAATTAAAAACACAACTATTTAACCAATTGAAAGGAATAATTGGGGGTGGTTGATTCGTTATTGAGAGCTATTTAATATTGTTGATTTCGTGTATGTTGAGTATTTGTGCTGAATATTATTTTCTAACAAGTAGAGACTAGGTAATAACCATGACTAAGTGTTTGATTTCAATTACTTATTCAAAAAAGAATAAAAAATAAAACGTATTGCACTAATCGTGGCTCATAGGAAAAAAGTTAGCTATATTGTTATGTGAAGCTAGTGTTGAGTAATCTTACCCTACTTGTCATCAATTTTTAGGAGACGATCTACGAAGAAAGAAGGTTATTTGCAATGTAGAGTAAAAACTACCTTCGAAAATCAAAGAAAAGATCCCAAAAATAGAAGAAGTGACACAATGAAAAACAAATGAAAAGAAAAACACAACAAAGTATGTTAAGGCAGTGGCAAAACAACTATAAGCACTACTTCTATTCGGCCATGCCTTGGATACTTAATTTGGAATTTAGACTTTTAGTGAGGGTTATTATCCTATTTGAAACTTGGAAGTTGAGACATTCAAACTTAAGGAGAATCATTAAGCATCAAGATAGTGACCTTCATTGGCGAAACCCAACCAAACATGAGTGAGAAAGGAAAAAGTGTTATGAAATCATCATTAGAATATACACCTCAGAGTCGTGATCAAAAAATAAATTTGAGTGTGTGTATCTTACAAGAAATAAAGGAAATATTTAACTATTAAGGGTTGAAAAATAACTATCATGATTAGTAGATTGACTATGCACACATACACATCGATCAAGCATTGTCTAATACATTTATATTTTTATTTGTTTACTTGTGTGTTCAGTAGATAGTTTTGCTCGGGATGAACACGAATTTAAATTTAGGGGTATTTGATAAGTGCATTTTATACTGTTATTCGAGTTTCTATTCTTATTTATTTATAGAGCGAGCGAATATCTACGTAATTTTATACGGTTATTCGAGTTTCTATTCCAACTTGAATATTATTTATGTGAAAAGAGTATTTTGAGATTAATTGAAGTCGATTTAAAGCAATTGAAGATTAATATTCCTCTCATTATAATATAGAATAATGGGAGCCAAAGGGGCGTTAAAATGGCTTCTTCAGTTAGATGGATTGTTCATAGGTTGAATAATATTCAAGCAATCAGATTCAATTGTTCCAATGTCAAGGTTGCGGCTTAAAATGCACATTTTCCTCAATGTGTGAATTAAAGAAGAGTTAACAATACTCACCGTGTATATGATGTTTTTCGTTTAGCACTTGATCCTTTATCTTCCTTCAATATCCTTTCCTGGCTCGTTTTATAAAATATTTTCATTATACCTGAAAAATAACAGAAAAATAATTACCGATATACTCACATGCAAATCTATGCTAATTTAATTAGGAATGATGATTGTAAACTTGTTTTTGACTTTAAAATAAATATAAGAAAATGGAAAACGCAACAGGGTTACGCAGGCTGGGATGCGGTTGGGGACATAATAGGTGGACGCAGGTTGGGGACGCAGCAGCTTTTGTTTTTCGTGTTACTTTCACGTCAAAGTTGTTCCCAATTTCAATTCAAGTGAAGGTTTTTTCATACAAGTACGTTATATATCAAAGCAAAAATGTGTCGTGCGAAAATAAACTCGATTGATTCATTGGGAAATTTCATTGAACTTCTTGTGTTCAAAGAAAATTACCCTTTGAATCCAAAAATTCTTAAATGTTTTGATCCCTAAATTTTCAAACAATCACAACTCATCAACTTAGCATCTACTTCTAAGAGACGCAAAAAAAAATAGTGCCAAAACATTGAAATATCAAAGCCCCCAAATTGAATTGAATTTTTGGTTTTGAAAAAAAAAAAAAGAATTTGCGTTGTTTGATTTCTCAAAATTCTTGACAGATAGTAGGCTTAATTCAACTCCCAACAACCAATATATCACTACATCACAAGTATTTGAAACTATTTAGTGTAAAAAAAAATATAGTGTTCTAATATCCTACCTTTAATTTTTTAGTATTTGAATGATATGATGATAGCTGATACATGTTTGATGTCTAATGTGATGTTGGATTATAAATTCTTTGGATCTTTTGGTGAAAGATTGAGAAAGGGTGTTGAATTTGTGAGATGAAAAGGAGCAGGTTTCGAGTTCTTAAAAAAAAAAAAAAAAAAAGTAAGAAGAAGAAGAAAAAAATATTTTATTTTTGGGGGGTGAAGCCCCAGCGCCATGTCTTCGATTTGAGTCTAATTTTTTAATGTAGAGAAACATGGAAAAACTTGTTTGTCTACAATGCAACCCTAAATTTTATATACAATGCATGCTAAGAGAAAAAAAAATGAAGAGTTTAAGGTTAGAAAATTGGATTGTCTCCCATTAGTTATTGATTTATAGTCTCAAACTCGAATTTAGGCAATAATTTTTCATGAAATTTTGAATAAGCTTTTGGAGGTTTTGTTTAACTTATTTAGACTTTGCACCACACGTCGAACTCAATCAAGAATACTTCAATTTCTTCATCAACTTCAATTAGAAAATAATGAAATTTGAGGTTTGCATGCTAATCCCATCTTATTTGAATACCACTAATTTGTTTGGCTCATTTATGATTAATCTCTCGATTTCCACACGTTTTTATTCTTCAGTTATTGATTCCTCGAGTTGAATAATAAAGAGATCATCCATAAGCATGTTACTTGGCTTGTCCCAAATTATTTGATCTTCAATCCTTTTATATTTTTGCATGATGATGTATCCCGTAACTCTTTCACCGTCAGCATCTTGTTCTCCATATAAACCATTGAAGACAACTTTCCTTATTTCCTCTAGAGTTACTAACAAGCAATTTTTAGTATAATATTCACAAGTCGGTCTAATCTCACTTCAATCCTTTTATATTTTTGCATTATGATGTATCCCGTAACTCTTTCACCGTCAGCATCTTGTTCTCCATATAAACCATTGAAGACAACTTTCCTTATTTCCTCTAGAGTTACTAACAAGCAATTTTTAGTATAATATTCACAAGTCGGTCTAATCTCTCCATATACAATAGATTTGATATTTAGTCCATCGGGGAAGCCGTCCAAAGAATAAGAAAATAACATCAAACTTGAATTTTTGTTTGCCCTCAAACAAAAATTTTTAACTAGCTAAACTATCATTTTATCTTAGAATTGAAATCTTGACATTAAATCTAAGCACAACTTCAAGATCACAATACAGAAATCAAAGTCTACTTTTTCAATACAAGTCAACGTGTGTGTGTGTGTGTGTGTGTGTGTGTGAAGAATGAAGCATATCATCATGAATTCACTAGTTGTTTCATTCCTGACCTTTTATAGTCAAATATGTTCTTATCCTCACTCGTGAGATCATACACCCCCAAATTTTCTATTTTCATTCTTTTCAAATGTGTGATCTAAGGTTAAATTTTATACTATCCTCACCTATATGTCGATAAACAAAGATTATCCATCAAGTTTGATTGCTTCAACAACTAGGTTAATAATCCCTTATCAAAAGTCGAATTTTCTTAAATAAGTGTTTAGGCCGATAACTCACAAGTCAGTTGACTTTAGGACAACATGTTTTAACACCCTTACTCGCTTAAGTCATTAAGGCCACGAAGAGAAATTTTTATATAAAATGTTCTTTTATGTCTTGATTAGTGCAATGTTCCTCACTAAACACCTATCCAAGTAAACCAACCTCTAGCTTAAGACTTTCGCCTTCTTTCATCCCATTGACCTTAGACAATCCATACAATATTTTTAATTTCACACATTGAATCTCATTTATCTCAACAATAGTGAAATCCCCCAAACTATTCTAATTTGGTCTATGGATGTAAAGTATAGTTGTTTTGGACTTAGCATTTATGATCCACTATTTCAGCCCATCCAATTATGAAATCGACTCATACCTACACAATGCAATCTATTCACCATTCAAAAATCAATTCATAATTCAATATATTTCTCATTGTCAACTAACTCACGCAACAAACAAAGAGAAAATATTTTTGAAAGTTTTCATATTTTTCAATTTTTTTATGTATTTTCTATATATCTTAAAACAATAAAAGCGTACAAAAACAAAAGAAAACCCACGTTTTTCACCCCTTAACTTAAACTATACACATTTAAAACAACACTAGCAAACGCATTAAAAACGCTCTATAATCATAAAATTAAGCCAACAATTAAGTTCAATTGGTATAACACTCGTGTGCAAAACACACTTGTCATCTAATAATGCTTGGACCATCTACAAAAAGTCAGTAAATTCGATGTCTATAGTGCCTACTGCTGACTTTGTTCTTTTGCTCTCTGTTATGAATTCTAACCTTTCAAAGGCTGGGTTCCCACTATTGTTTTCCCTCCTCTCATTTTACTAGTGCTCCAGTGTTGATAATGGTTTTAGAAAAGATGAATGCTATAGCTGACTGGGGTACTTTGATTGGACCAACAGATGCAAATAATGCTAAGGTTCCTCATCCGAATAGGTTATTTATTTTCCATTCTTGCATCACCTATCATTTCATAACAGAAATTATGAATTTGTGTACTTTTTGTTGCTCAGGTCTTGTTCTTTTTGGCTACAATTTGTTGTTTTGGTTGTCTCTGCTTTTTCCCAGCGTCAGAGACATGCACCGGCTGGACTTGCAAAGAAATTGTGTTCATGGTTCAGATTCACCCCAATCTGCTGAGAGATAGAACCTTTTTCTTTAACAAGGCATCTTCAGGTTAAACCTTTATCTCAAATTAAATTCTTCAAAATATAAGGGGTTGTTCTCTTTGTGTTTTAGTTTTGTGTTTTAAGTTTTGAATTTATTTTGGGTTGTGTGTTTTGAGTGTGCATTTTGAGATTGTTGAAAATGTGTTCTTTTTGACATTTTGAAAAATTGTTTTGAAACACCCAAAATGCGTTATGAAAATTTGGACTTGATTTCTTTATAAATTTTTAACTTGTTTACAAAACCCCTTTTTGAAAATGGGAAATAACGCGTTTTCACTGTTTTGGAAAATCGAAAACAGAAAACGGCTTAAAAATGGTAAATAAATTTCTAACTTGGTTTCAAAAATGCAATTTCGAAAATGAGAAAGAGAATGCGTTTTCGCTGTTTTGAAAAAGCGAAATCAGAAAACGGCTTAAAAATGGTAAAGAAAACAGGCCCTAAGTTATTCAAACGACTTCTCTTTATAATATTTTTTTGATAAGACCATTTAAAACATTGTTATAATATTTGAACTACTTAAACGGAAGTTATTCAGTAGAATAATTATGGAATTCTGACTTGACATTGCTTGATAATAGCATTCTGCCTTGATTTTGGTTTCCTTAGTGCTTATATGCATATATGTTGTGATCTGCATTTTAAATTTTTTCTTCAATGGATTTTGGCTTTGGGTTTTGAGGTGAGGTGGGGACTTAGTCTATTCTTATCTTCCACTACAACTTTGATAACTATAGATTCTTGCATGTGCAGATTAGCAATCTCTACAAAATGACGTGTACAAATTATAAAAGGAGGACGATCCAACAAGATTTGTGACTGATTTTCTTGCCCTTATCTAACTAATCAGAGAAGTATAAGACCATCACCACCTCCAAATAACAAAAATATATCAATCTTTGTCGTCTACTCTGCAAAATGTAGATTTTCAATTATATTATATTTGTTGAAGTGACGAGAAAGTTGTCACTCTATAATTCTTCAAAACGCTCCACACTTTATATCTGGTCTTTCATTGCATCTCTAAGAGAAAAAGACAGACAAAGTGAAGAAGAGCCAACCGAAATCCAAAATGATTCATCTTTACTAAAATAATAGAAGTTCGTTCCTTCTCATCCTATAAGACTAATCATTGGTAGTCCCTCCAAAGGTATTACTACTAGAGCCAATACTAAAAATCATTTAAGTAGTGCTTTCATTTCACAAATTGAACCGAAAAACTTCAAAGAGGTCTAGTTTGATGAATTGGATTCTAACTATGCAAGAAGAACTAAATCAATTTGAACAAAACCATGTTTGGAATTTATTCGCTAGACCAAATGATCAAACCTTCATCGACAATAAATGGTTCTTTAGAAATAAACGTGATGAAAACGGAATATTTGTGCATGAAAAGGCTAGATTAGTAGCTTAATGTTACAATCAAGAAGAAGACATCGATTTTGAAGAAACATTTGCACTGGTGGCTAGATTAGAATCTATTCGCATGCTTCTTGCATTTGATTGTCATGAAAGATTCACTATTTATCAAATAGATGTCAAAAGTTCTTATCTTGAAGTTTTTATTCAAGAAAAGTGTTTGTTGAATAACCACCCGATTTTAAAGATCACAAACATCCGGACTATATTTTCAAACTTCGAAAAACTTTTTATGGTAAAACAAGCTTAGTACGAACTATTGAGAAAATTTCTAATTTCAAATGATTTTATAATTGGAAAAGCGGATACTACTTTTTTTGTCAAAACTCAAAAGAACGATATGATTATTGTTCAAATTTATGTTGATGATATCATATTTGGTACAACTAACACGTACCTTTGTGAAGAGTTTTCTAAATGCATGGGCATAGAAATTGAAATGAGTATGATGAGAAAGCTTAAATTATTCTTTGGTCTCCAAATTAAGCAAACTTGTGAAGGATTTTTATCGAGGTATTATCGGATATCTTCTTTACTTAACTGCAAGTAGACTCAATATTGTGTTTAGTGTGTGCCTATGTACTAGATTTCAATCGAATCCTAAAGAATCACATCTTAAGGCCGTAAAAAATCCTTAGATATCTTAGTGGAACTAAAACTTTAGGCTTTGGTATCACAAGGGCACTCACGTTGATCTACCTAGCTATTTAGATGCTGATTGGGCCGGTTGCACCATCGATCATACAAAACACTAGCGAAACGTGTTATTTTCTAGGCTTTGCACTTATATCATGGTTTAGGAAGAAACAAAATTATGTTGCGCTGTTTACCGCCGAAATTGAATATATCTCGATCGCTAGTTGTTGTGCACAAGTATTATGGATGAAACAAAATCTTAGTGATTATCACTTATTCTTTGATCATATAACTATCATGTGTGATAACACTAGGGCCATAAACTTTTCAAAAATCATATTTTGCACTCTAGGATGAAGTAAATTGAAATTAGACATCACTTCCTAAGAGATTATGCTCAAAAGGGTCATATCGTGTTAGAGTTTGTGAACACAGAAAATCAGTTGGCCGATATTTTCACTAAACCTCTAGCTCTTGATCGGTTATCACATATTAGAAGAGATTTGGGCATTATTGATGAATTTGAAATGGATGACTAAGTTATATTCTTATTATATGTTTTATCTTCATTATTTCATGTGCACCATATTTACGTGATCTAATATGTTTTATTTAAAAGGGGGGGGGGGAGGAAGGGGGGGCATTTGAACGAGCAAATCGAATGTCCGGATAGGAGAACAGAATGTCCGATTCTGAGAAAATCAGTTTTCTTAAATCGCGATTCAAGCTCATTTCTTCCAATTTTCTCCCTTTTTTCTCATTTATCTCTCTTAATTAGCAGATGCATCTTCCCATTTGAAATGCAAGAACTAGGAAGAAATAGTTAAACCACAAGTTTCATTAAAGTGATCGAAACTATTGTAGACCATGACAAAAATATGGGATAACGTATTTTCAGGATTAGGAAGGTTTTCAAAACAAATTGTACCAAAACAAATTGTACCAGTCAACGTTACAAAATTATATATGTGAGCTACATATTGAATGCTTCCATCATACATAGCTTAGGGACCATGTTGTTCATACTTCATCACAACAATATATGCCTTTCTTTCGGATGAAATAACTCAATTATGTACTTAGGTTCCTTTTAAGGGGATTTCATTTAATAGGCCTAG
>CAIGRP010013807.1:0-22372 GCA_903798385.1 Fraxinus cuspidata
ACACTCTACCATAATTATTTTTCTTTTCTTTTTAATTAAAAAATAATATATATTTTTAACTTAAAGTTATTAGTAAATAACAAATATGTACTCATGTCAAACACGTGTCTACGTGTTGGATACTAAAACTCGTCGGACACTCTACCATGGTTATTTTTTCTTTTCGCTGACAAATATGTACTCATTTCTAAAAGATTTTAATAAGAAAAATTAATAACAAGTANCTCTACCATAATTATTTTTCTTTTCTTTTTAATTAAAAAATAATATATATTTTTAACTTAAAGTTATTAGTAAATAACAAATATGTACTCATGTCAAACACGTGTCTACGTGTTGGATACTAAAACTCGTCGGACACTCTACCATGGTTATTTTTTCTTTTCGCTGACAAATATGTACTCATTTCTAAAAGATTTTAATAAGAAAAATTAAAACAAGTATAAAACTAAATTTATACTATATAAATAAAGAATCTTAAAGAATTAAGTGTCAGCGATGTGTTGCGTCAGTATTTTTTATGAAAAAATCGTGGCGTGTTGGACACACATTTGTGTCGGTACGTCATGGGATAATAATGTAGCCTAGGAAATTATGCTATTTATGGACGTAAACCAATTTATATTTTATATAAAGATAAAAAAAAATGTTTCTTACTACAAATTTTAAATAAGGCGTTTCGAGACTCATTTAATAGACATGGACAAGATATCACTCATAACAAGTGATTTCAGTATACAAATAATTGAATTGCCTGTCGATTACAGATTAGTGTACACGAGCTGATTCGATAAAAATGGTAAATTTAAGTTCTGCCAAGTGAAACATAGAATGCTTTTTACTGCTTCCCTTATTTTGATCTGTCCATAGAACAGAACAAATTAAGTATCAACATTTCCACATGTTAATATTTTAACAGTACAAGTGAGTCTTTACAGAGACGTGAATGATAGAATTCGGGGTGAGTAATAGCTGAATAATTTTAAGATAGAAATGTTGCAATATTATACACAATCAGAACTTTGATCAAAAAGACCTAGATGACAACATTTTTTGCAGCTTCAAATGAAATTACATGGCTCGGAATCGTCCTATCCACTTCTACGATTACAAGGAAAATCGCAAGACTTAGCTACTTCACTAAATTTAGAGAAAATAAACAAGAAATTTAACACCACGTACCAAATATTGTTCCCGATGGCAGCCAAAACACTGTATAACCTTCTCTTCCTGAATCTTATATAAGTCTAATCCTTTTCATAATCATCCAGTTGTAACCTGAGCCTATTACCTACAAGTATAAAAATTCCCTACGCAAAATCACAAGGTTTCCGCTGAACTAACTCTTGATCCGCATGGTACCAAAAGAATGTCCCGAAAATAACAAGCTTCATTTTCCACCAGATTAGCGTGGATCACAATCTCAACCGTCGCCATCCTGGAAAATGAGCTTTAAAAGTAAAAGAAAGATAGCAATAGCTTTCTTGATCGACGGCATTACTAAACAGCTCTCTGATGCTTTAAATGGTCAAATGTATGTCTATAAAACTGTAAGTTGAAGAACTGTAACAACTTCTGTTTCACAGATAAAAAAACCTAATCCCATGAACTGGAGTACAAAGAAAATACATGACCTTGCTTTCATCAGATGTAGGTTTGCCACCGAAACCCTTTCACGAGTCTTTCTTCCTCATTTTACATTCTAGGACATAATAATCTTCTCTCCGTAATAAGAGAGAAGTTCTAAACCACTCAAAAAAAAATTCTGAATAGCCTAAGGTCTACAGGAGAGATTTTCTAACTCCTTCCAATTGCATTTCATGTATTGCTTTTTTTCAGCACAGCATCTAGATGATTGCATGTAATCTACATTCCTTACATACCACAAGATGCCAAAAACATTGATCACTATGTCATACCTTATCTTGCAGCAGCCAACTAGAATACACAACGAAAATTAGTTTCCTAATTAACGTGACACCTCCATAATTTTCCCCATTCTTATTCTTGAAAGTCCCACAAAAAAGAAAAGGAACAAAACTAAAAGTTCATCGCATATCTAAGAGAATCTTCTATAATACTTAGTCTATGTTTGGTCCATGTTTATAAACACTCAATCCAATTTTTATCCACACATTTCGAAGGATCCACAAAGACTACCCACTTATTCACCACTCATTTCTATCAATTAATAATTTAAACCATTTATAAACACTTCCTGAACATTGTCTTAACTTTCCAACTAAAGATCATTTGATCTAAGATTTATAAGTCCACGAGCACAATCTGTCAATAAGATGCTATTTTAGCTAGTACAACATATTTCTTGTGTACATAATGGTTATCAAAATTATAGGAACAATTGATATAGCTGCAGTCTGCAGGAATATTGAAAACAACAACAAACCATCATAATAGAAGTTGTAATGAATGACTAGATTCTCCAATCATGTGAAAATCAAAATATCATTGAAAAGTTATGCATCAGTATATCACCATAGAGAAGTAGAACTGTAAATTCCATAACTGAAATAAAAGGGCAATAAATCATCAACATTAGGAGAAACAATAAATACTATATAAACCAAGGATAGCATTCAGCCTCATTAAAAGTAGAAAGGATGTTCATGGAGCATGGAATATTTAATTTAGTTTACAAATGAGAGGAACTATATTGCAATCTAATAAGCCTTGTAAAGATTTACTTCAAGCTAAAGTTTTGTGTTTTCAACAGACCTGTTTTTAACTTGTTGACATTGATGATACAAGTGTCGGATTTTCTTCTGACGCATTTTCTTCTGTTTTTCCAAAACCACAAAAGGGTATTTTCTGTCTAATCTTTTGGTAGGGACGAAGCTGAGAAGAACGCTATGTTGGCTATTACACAAAACAATTTCAGTGTATTTTATGCTTGGCAACAAGTCTCATGAAACTTTGTCTCGACATAACATACACGGTGACACCAAATTTTCTGCACTCAATGATCAACAAACTTATTCTAACATGATTCTTCCATCGGTAATTTATAAGGTTATATTAACCGGATTGGTTTCCAAATCTCAGCTTATAATGGTTACTGATTTAAGTATCAACACAAACAGTCACCACTTCATAGTTTATGTAACTAACTGAATAATGCCCTTAAAAATATTACAATAGCTCCACAGCTGCGATGAATGCTTAATTCCGACCTTGTTTATTCTAAGGTATGTTTCTACAGTCATGAAAGCTCACAAATATTACATGTATTTGCAGTGAAAAGTTGAAGATATGCTGCATGCTACGTGGATTGAAATAAACACAAATATTATCACAATTTATTTCACAAAAATAAAAAAAATACAAGAAACACTCGAACATCTATGGCTGTACAATTCAAACCGAAAGAACCTCTTGGTCACTACCTTCTGCAACAAATTAGCCTAAACAACTAACGATCAGAAATACTTAATAATCTAAAGAAACTAGCAATAAAAGCTGACTCAACAAGGTGACGCCATTTTATTGTATAGACAATTATATCAAGGCTCAAGGAGGTATGAACAACGAGAATCTAAAATCAGCGATGGTTTTGCTTAAAATAACATGAAGACAAAAGGAGCAATTCAAGAATTACTACAGAGAGACAAGGAGCTCTTATTCCTTGTTACCGAATTTCCTAGCAATTATGGGCCGAACATCATTAGCATCAACCAAAGTCTCCAAGAATGGAAGTAGTGAAATAAGTGCAGTGTCCGCTAGGGTGGCAAAAAAGCTCACCGGCTCGGCTCGGAAAAAGCCCAAGCAGGGCCCGGCTCGGGCTCTTTACCGGCCCGTGGTTAAATAATATATAAAAAAAAATTAATTTTTTTTAAAGTTTAAATGTATTTTTTTATATATTAATATTTAGTTATTATTTATAACACGTATAAATTGCACAAATTTTAAATACATTATAATAAAATATAGATTTATAACGATTTTTAAAAAAAAAATACGAGGGGCCCGGCTCGGCCCGTTTAGGCTCGAGCCAAAAGCTCGGGCCGAGCCTTATTTTTTTGACCGAGCTTTTGCTCGACTCGGCTCGGGCCCAAAAAAGCTCAGACCTGTTTTGCTCGAGCCGAGCCCGAGCTTTGAGTTTCGGTTCGTGGCTCGGCTCGGCTCGTTAACATGGCTAGTGTCCGCTGGGTCGTCGAACCAACTCTTAATAGGAATGCCATTACTCACTTGCAAACTGAAAACCTGAAAACAACCAAAGATATTAACTTTCAATATCAAGGAATATGGTTTGAGTTGCATTTTTTGCTGTCTACTATTAATTAAACTAGGTTTTCTACGATCCCCGTACAACTGGAAGCACAGCCTTTGAATCTGATTTAGATAAAGCAAGTAGCACTTACAAATCTGTTATCTTAGCCAACGGGGAGGTAATAATCTTAAATTTTCATAGCACTCTGCCTGAAGTCTCCCTCCAACCACACCTCCCATTATGATTTATCACAGAAAATGAGGACCGTTCTTTTTACCATTTTCAAGTCGTTTTTAGTTTTCGATTTTCCAAAACAGTGACAACGCGTTCTTTTTCCCATTTTCAAAAATGAGTTTTTAAATAAAGTTAAAAATTTACAAAGAAACACAAAACTACAAATTTTGTCGTTTAGTGTGTTTTCAGTTATAATCAAATCAAAATTTCAAAACGCGTTTTGGATGTTTTCAAAAAAAAATTTCAAAATGCCAAAAAGAAAATATTTTCAACAATCTCAAAACACAAAACTCAAAATGAATTCAAAACTCTAAATACAAAACCGAAACACAAAGAGAACAGTCCATAATGCTCCAACTTAGTTAGAGGTGGGTTTATCACATAATATTTCAAACACACATTTTATAACACACCACAATCACATTTGGCAACCTCTTTTGACAAGAGGGATAATTTGACTCAATATCCTTCATCTTACACTAATAGTGTTGATCTATAACACGAAAGATGTAACTCGTGGATCGAAGGCAATAAGTCAAATTTTCTACCTGTGGAGAATTATCAATAATGGCAACTTTTGCAAGATCAACACCCAAAACTGTCAAGTCTTTCATGTAACTTCCTTCTGCAAATATGCAAGATTCACGATATGCTCGTTTTGAAATAAGCTTCCCGTCTGGATCCAGAATGTCTAGAAGTTGTTTTGCATAGATGCTTTGACTAGCAGTGAACACCACTATCTCAAAGACTCAAACATCTCAACAACTCTTTCCAAGAACATCCGGAGGTGACACCTATGCTTCACATACACAATATGCTCAGTCTGCATCACTACAGAATTCGAGGGTAGAATGCACAAGTGTTTCTCTAGACATAAAAGCAAAGTTATACTGTTAGAGAACTCATTGAATGATGCTCTTAAGTCTTTATAGTAGGTCAAACACCTACTAATATATGAAATAAGTACAAAACACCAACACAAAGCTTAGAAACATGAATATTTCCCCCCCAAAAAGAAGAAGCTGTGAGATGTCACGGGCCTGCTTCATGCTGAGGAGCTGTATACCTTTTCATGTCAATTATCTTAGTTTATGTCCAAACAAGAAAAACCACCTCATGGAAGCTGCACAAAATTACCTAACCCCCATTGAATTACCATAATACTATGTCCTTTACTAGGAGAACAAATCAGGATAACTATCTAAAAAGTAATATCAAATAACCGAATTAATACTTTATCATGAAATCTTTAAATAGGACATAGTGGAATAGTTATACAGGATAAAATTTCCAACAATACCGTTGGCATTATGTACTTACCATCCAAGTCGAGAACTAATGTGATCTGTTTAGCTTTTTGCTTTTCTTTGGGAACATTGGTGTTCGGCAATGTTGATGTTGCATCCAGCTGGTCAGGGAGATTTCTGATATAAACCTGTGGATCGAAGCAATCCACTGGGTCGTAGTTGGGGTAGATATTAATGTCAGTATCTTGGTTGGAGGATCTCAGTTGATGAATTGCCAAATATAAGCTTGAATCCTTGACATCGCCAATGGTTTCTCCTGATGATTTTCCATCATGGTCATACCTAGTTTCCAAAGTATCCTCGAGAAGAGGCAATACCATGTAGTCCTCAGCCAAATCACAAAATACATTTGACTCTTCCCATTTGTAATCAGGTAAGAACATCGAATCAGCGTTATTATCATGAGTCAAATTTCTATCAATAGGCAATCCAGAAAAAAATCTTGTCAGAGATGTAGAAATCCGATACATTGAAATCTTGATGCTCAGAAGACTTGCTGCTGCTATCATCAATGTCTTCCATATCCAAGAGTGGCACAGAGAGATGATCACTACCTACAGAGAAACAAACAGCTTCAGAACTATGGTCAGCTCCAAATGCTTTAGGTCCTCAAAGCTCATGGTGCATATCAATGTTGTTATGTAGTGATTGTTTTTACAGACAATACCGAATGCGTAAAAGAGATGTAAAGAACCTTTTTCTACACATTCCTGTCTTAAGAAGATTCATTATACACCAATACATCATCTTTGAGTAGATGATCTTCTGAGCAAAATAGAACGTCTGCATACAAACTTCCCGACGCTGTGTTTTACCGAAGCAGAAGTTTACTGTTAAGGGCTCAATTACCACTAAAACACCACTTTGTGGTTGACCAACGCCTAAAAATGAATCCAAACTAACCAAGTACCAATAGGAGAAGCAAAATTTTCCCTTTCATTTAAAACAAGCTACAAAAGCTAAATTATGCAAAATCATCACCAGTGTGTGACTCTAAGTGTGCATCTCCTGTAACTCTTTACTGCTTTTCCTCATATAAATATTTGGACTGATTTGCATAAATTTTCCTTGTAAAAGATTGAGCATGTTACAGTTTTCTGCTATAAGTAGTGTGCCATAGGATGTATTAGTTATCTGTTATATCGATTGATAAGATAAACTGTTTAGAATTGGTGGAGAAGTTTTACTGTTTTATACAAACTATAGAGAAAATTCCAAAAAGATTCTCTCAGATTTTTAGCCCCATCCAAACCAAAATGAGAAAAATGAATAAAATGTGGGAAATGAGATATTGCTATACTGGAACTACGTCACTTACCAGCCTGTTCATTATTTATCACAGTGGCAACTTCTTCTGAATTTTGAGAAACTCTGGCTTGAGAGAGAGGATTCTTAGATATCATACTCGACTTTCGGCATACGCGGAGACCAGTTCTTTCTCTTAAACACCCATTGGCTGAATTGGTTTTCATTTTTAGTGATGGCATTTGATCTGTGCTTGCGATGTCTTATCACAGTATAGCTTCGAGAACATTAGCAGGGAACAAACCTCTTCAAAGTACCAGATCAACCACAGGAGACTACACCAAAAACATTTTAACAAGAAAAAAGTAGTAAAACAAAAGAAATTCAGCAACTAGATGAAAAGACAAATTAAAATGAAATCATTAACACAGAAAATAAACTGTAATGTAGGTTTTATAAGTACAGCTTCAAAGCTAATCATAGTAATAGTTCCAGAAAATTATATTAGAAATCATTAGCCAGCATTAAATCTGATTATCCTATTCAGATTCTGAACTTATGTGTTAAAAAAGGGAGAATTAACTATTACACAAAAACTTCAAATAGAAAGAACATTTATTGAAATCAAGTTTTCCAAATTTGAGAAAATGACCAGGTTTAATGAAATTAGCTGTATAATTGCTCAATAGATTTCATATAGAAATTCTAATTGCTCCATCCCTTTTCCCTCTTCTCTTCCACGGGAACTTCATACATGCTAGTAATTTCCAGTGACGGAGCCACATAGGGGGAAGGGGGTGGCAACTGTCCCTGCAACATTTTCAAAATTTTCTTGATTTCTACGGTTTTGATACAGAATTTTTTTTAATATATACATAGTACGTATATATTTTTTCCCCTACAACATTTTTTTGCCCCCCACCCCCAATATGAAAATCCTGGCTCCGCCACTAATTTCATCCAAGAAGAACCACTACGTCTATCCTCATCTCCAGGATATGACACTCATTTATTCATGATACCAAATTTTGCTTGGATTTCCTAGCAAAGTCCAGAAAACAAACACTTTACCAAAAAAAGGGCTCCTTCCGTGGTGGATCTCCTATCTTTTATTCACCCAGTAATTAAGGGTTAATAGCACAAAACGTCCCTACATTTGACATTTTTTGCGAAGAAAGTCCCTACGTTTCATTTTTTTGCATTTTCGTTCTTATTTCAACGTTTCATTGCGGAAAACATCTTTTTTCACTTTTTGACGTAAAATGACCAATATACCTTTCCATTGAAATAAAACAAAAAACGAAGAGAAGAGAAATAAAGAAAAAATTGTAATCTTACTCCTAAACTTTTTTAAAAAGTGCAAATGAGTCCAAATAAATTATTAAAATATTAAAAATAACCAAAAATAAAAATGGTTTGTTTCTCCTCCTCTTCTCATCCCCCTCCCTCAACCTCCTCCACCACCAACACCACGAGAAATATTTCATCATTCTTAACTAAAACTCATATCACAGAACACCCAAATATCTATAATAAATTATTTACACAATCTTTAGAAATCGCAAGTATTACAACATCCCCTATGGGTATCCCAACCACCATCACCATTGATATCCCACCACCAGAACTCTCTCTCTCAATCCAAGTTAAAGTTAAAAAATGTTGACTTATAAATTTTGGCAAGATAGGCAATCAACATATCTCAGCTTCTCTCTCATTCATGTGTATGTCACATGTACATTTGGATAATCATGTAAGATTGCACACATCATATCTCGGACGGGGTATACGATCTTGAGTGCTCCAACGCTCAAATAAGATATTGAAGTATTTTGGATGTGAGAAAGACACAATAAATAAATAAAATATGGGTGCCAGACTTTATATTACACTTTTATACTCTTCTCTTTGAATGAGAGATGACTAATTATTTATATGTAGAGGTGGCGGGTAGAAGAGATCCCTTTGGGATACTTGTGTCAATTCATAACCATCATAGTCACGTGGTTTCTACACCCTGAAATATAGGTTGAAAAGTTATAATTTGACTGAGCACTGCCATTACAGAACTATCACATCATCATTTTTTTTTTCACAGTCTTATTTTGTGTAGTGAAGAGGTGATAACAATAATATTTTAAGCGAGCCATCTAAATACATGATCCGTGAAAGAAGTATGAGGAAGAGACAATGTGAAATAGTGCTGGCGTAATGATCATCTTTCATAGTTGTTTGCCAAATATAGAAAGAGTAATAAAAATTAAAGTACACTCTAATAATACATAAAAATATAAATATTACTGAGATATCATGTCTATAGAGACTCACGTCATATAATTTCCACCGAACAAGGAAAAAGGAAGTTTGTTCTCATTATAATATTTTGCTATTTTAGTCACCAATCCTCATCGAAAGACTTTCCAACATCGTTTTTACTTATAGCACTCAAAAGTTGACTATACCATCAAAGAAAGTTGACTTTACATGACACGAAAAGTTTTAGTCGTGAAGGAACACGTCTGTGTTAGGCTTTTTGCCTAAAAAGAAAGAAGAAAGAAGTAATATGGTTAGGCCGTTGCTTGTGTAATTAAAAACTTGTAATGGTCCATATTTGTGTTCTAAAAAATTTGTTTTGAGGGACGTCTAGGCGCGGTCTTGGTAAAACATCTCACTTCATGTTTATGCACTTTTTTTTACCAATTTTTAAACGATTGGACTTTTTCCTTTCACTCTTCAGTATTCCCTAGGCACTCTTTATTAATTTATTTTCTTTTTAAAATTCATTTATTTGACTTTAATTTATCAATTTTTTTATTTTTAAAAATATTTTATTTGACTTTAATTTCTAGTTTTCAAAAGACTTTATATGTACGGAAGCCAAAAATGATTTTATCCAAATAAAGAGTTATCACGATGTTATCTATTTTATGTGATTATGATTTTTTGACTCATTATTTTGTTAAAAACTCCGAAAGCATTCATAAAGTTCATATAAATTGATTAAGTATGACTTGTCTAGTTAAAAATTAAAAATATGAAAAGTAATATATTTTTTGCATTTCAAAAATTTGAACATTGTACAATTGACTAATTATATGAATTATTAAATAAAGATAGTATTTTACAATTTTTTATGTTTGGTATGTTTTATTTTAATTATTAAATAATTTTTAGAATGATTAAAAATTTAAAATAATATTAAAAATAAGAAAACGTTTTTTTACGCCTATGTTTGATTAAACTCCGAAAATTTGAAACTTTACTCCACGCTTAATCTTCACACTTTTAGGACATTGGTAGCGTATCATCAAATTTGGATTTTTCCCCCTACTTTACCAAATCTCAAATGCTCCTAGTGGCTGCTGTCTGCTGAGGCGCTAAGCCAATAACTATTATAATTTAATGCAATTAGATTCCAGGTCAATGTTGTAACATTGCTAAACGAGAAATTCACTCAGCTTCGACTTATACCGTTATACTTATTTCGTTCCATAAAAATAAGTTTGCTTTATATATATATTTTCCTTAATGAGAGTTTGTTAATTTTTTCATTTTCTAATATGTCCATGTTTATAGTATTGTATTATCAACAAATATGAACTATTCATATTTAAATCATCATTTAACATAGGAGTATATTAAGAAAAATTTATATTTTAAATTATATTAATTATATTTTCTTAATCTATGCGAAAATAAAAATAAATTTATCTTCATGGAACATAGTAAGTGCTTTTTCGACTTTATCTAACAATCACATTGCATATGGAATATTTGATTCCAAATATTCCACCTAGTTTCACATTTTTTATCTCATAAAATCGAGATTGTTGATTGTTTTGAATGTTGTTGAAATCAATAACAAAACTATGTGTCACATTATGAAGTAAACAATGATGTCAATCGATAAGTAGTGTAGCAAAACTAAACTCACATATACTTATAATGTATAGTTCTTGATTTATTGCATCTAAAAGAACTATCTTGAATCGATTTTTGAACTACTCGTACTTTACAGCATATTTAACATTTTTGAATCGTGTTAAAGGGAACAAATAAATTTTATTTAATTTGAAATTTTACAAGTTATCACATATAATATACACTATTAACATTGAAAGTATTGAAAAATGAAAGAAAACCCTAAAATCACTCCCATTTTTGTTATTTCGAGCAATTTTTTTTTTTTAAATGGGATTTGAATATGAGTATGCACTGATCTAATAATATAATTGTACAAAATCATTTAAAGATTTGTCTTTCATCATCCATCATCCATCATCATCATCATCATCATCATCAATTGATCCTTGTGACAGTTGGAGCATTAATTGAAGAGAGATGTAGGCAAGCAATGCCGAATTTTCACCCTTAGCCTAAAGTGCACCTTCCACGGTCCACCCAAAAAGTTTCATGGCTGATTGTGCTGTGAAGCGCATGTTTTTTAAAATACATTCTTTTAAAATTTACTTTTAACCATATTTTTTTTAATAAAATAATATTATCATATTAATAAAATTTTCTTATTTTTTAATCATATATTTCTCATCATATCACTATTTAAAATACATTCTTTCATCAATAATATCCATCAAATACACTTTTAAATTTGGAATGTCCCACTTATATCTAAAAGGGTAATTAGCAAAAAGCTCCCTATCATTTTCACTAATTGTAAAAATAGTCTCTATTGTTTTAAACTTGACATTTACACCCTCATTTCAAACATTTCTTGCAGAGTTGGTCATTTATATCATGCTCTGTTAAATCCTTCCACGAAATATGGGTAATTGGCTCAAAACATCCCCAGTGTTTGCGTTCATTGCTCAAATTGTCCATATCGTTTCAAAATTGACATTTTGGATGCTCAGATCAATATTTCTTTGCGTAAAATGTCATTATCATTTGTTTTTTCCATTAAAGTATCGTAAAATTATCCCATCTAATTTTTTTTTATTTCATATATATTTTTGCCCTAAGCATACGTAATATTCTTCCCTACTCGGCCATGTTCTTTCCGCTTAATTTCCCCATCGTATAAACCCTATAAACATGTGGGAAACAGGGTTTTAAAATCCTAGGTTGAACGTGAGTTCGAATCCCGAAGAGTATCGAAAATTTGGTGAAGGGGAGAAGACCATTCAATAATGAATTCGAGATTACTCTACTTGTAAGAATAATTGCCAATTTAGAACAACACACAAGGGCTCAGATTCAATAAAGAATGATTTTGACTTGTATCAACCTATCCGAGGCACTACTAAAAAAAGGGTACTGGACGGAAAAAAGTGGCGCTTGACGTCTATTACATCCTTGTTAGTCCAAATCATTGTCTCTATTTTAATTAAGCCAATATATTCCTTTAATTTTAAAATAAATTTGGACCATTGGCCCAACTGCTTTAGCGCCCAAGTAGAGGATTGATCTCTTTTCCGGAGATTATATACATGGCTTTCCACCGTTTTTGACTCTATCGAATTTGTGCAAACATATTTGCCTTTACAGACAGTTTTCTTATCTTGTCACGATGTTTTGTCCATAATGAAAAACTTTGATTTGCCTATTACATTGTAGTCAAGGTGTTTCTTCATTTAGTACGATGTTGCGACTAGCCACGTGACAAGCTACATGGTTGTCAAATAAGCAAACAATCTTGTTAATACATACATTCTAGTTAACATTCTTCTTCACATTATACAATGTATCACACAATTTTACCATTGATTTTTCCAACCCTTAAAACAAACATTGTCCTCAATTTTACCACATATTCAAATGCCATTCAAGTCATACATAAATAATGTACAAGTAGGGGTAGGCGTGGGTGAGTTGGGTCGGTTTTTGCCCCAACCCAAACCTAAACCAACCCAAGTATGTGTCGGTTTGTTCAAAATCCAACCCAACCCATATAAATGTTGAAATCCTATCCAACCCAGCGTAATTATATGTCGGTCGGTTCGGGACAACTTGTCACACAAAGATTAAAATCATCCAATTTTTGGATTTAAAGTAATATTAATATGGGCAACCAATGTCAATAAACTTGAAAGTTAAAGTAGTACAATCTACCAAATATTCATAAAAATAATTAAACAAAAACGATTACACATTTTATTAAAACAAACCACAATAGCACATTAGCATCCTAGAACAAAATTGAACTAAATACACATTATAGATATGCCTTGAAACTTTTTAACTCTTGTACCCTTCATCATCTTCATTCAATTCCTTCCACCAATCGAGAACATCAAAATCTTTGTTCTCTATGCTTTCACGAGCATCAAGTAAGTATCTTTCCACATCGTGTTTTTTTAAGTACAATTTTTTACTGTTGGTTTTTACAGAAATCTAGAAAGGTGAGTATTACTCATAGAAGAAGAACTGCCTTTATCTGTATTGAAAGAACTCAAAGACTCATCAGTAGATATTTGACTGCTTCCATGAACACCTTCAAAAGCCACATACCACTCATAAATATAAATTAGATTTTGCCTTCAAAGATTTCATCATGATACTAACAACTTTACCATCCCTATATAGATCACTAAAACAGTATTCAACATAATCCATTTTGTATCTTAGATTAAGGATAGTAGCAATAAGAAACAACTGATTTACACTTTCCATTTTACCCCAATACTTTTCGAACTTCTTCATTTAGTCGTTATTTCACCCAATAGAACATTGCCACTTAATCTCCATTCATTAAATTCCATTACAAGAGTACAAATTTCAAGAAGATAAGCACAAGCACTAATGCACAACGAAGCACTAAAAGTCAAAGTGACATTAAAGAAAATTTTAAGGAACTTGACAATCACATATCCATTTTCCCAATCTAAACTTGAAAGAGGTCCACCTCTCTTTTGATGAGTGTAAATTACTTATTGAACTAATACCTTTAAAACATAACTTTTGGCTTGTTCTTGATCACTTTTGAGCATTTTGATGTGTTTGTTTATGTTGTTTTGTAGTTTAGATACATTGGAGAAAATGGCGTACTTTGGAGCTTGGGATGGAGTCACGTGTGATAATAAAAGAGGAGGTGAAACAAGAAGAAAAAGATGAAGTGTGGAAGATGGCCAAGGAGGCCAGAAAACAACAACAGGGAGCGGTACCACGACGCCCAACACCGGTGCCGCAGCGCCTACTAGCGGCCAATGTCGCGACACCGGCCGTTCTATTGGTTCTCTTCACTAGCTGGGCGCTGCGGTGCCAGCTCCTGCGCACTAGAGATTCCAGAAGAAGGAGTTTGATGCACAGTTTGTCAAGTTCCTGGATATTTTCAAGAAAATTCATATTAATATCTCATTTTGCATATGCTTTGGAACATACGCCAAATTACGCTAAGTTCATAAAAGAGGTAATATCAAAGAAGAGAAAACTGGAAGAATATAAGACGGTGAAATTGACAGAGGAATGTAGTGTTATTCTTCAAAAGAAGTTCCCTCAGAAAAGAAAAGTTTGGGCAGCTTCACTATTCCATATACCATCGGAGGCTTCTCTTTTAATAAAGCCCTTTGTGACCTTGGAGCAAGCATCAACTTGATGCCCTTGTCAGTGTTCAAGAAGTTAGGCTTTAGGGAGGTAAAACCAACAAAGGTTACTCTACAACTAGCTGATATGTCCCTCTCATACCCACGAGGGATTATTGAAGATGTTTTAGTAAAGGTTGATAAATCCATCTTCCCAACTAACTTCGTGGTATTGGTTATGGGAGAAGATCATGAGATTCCATTGATTTTTGGTAGGCCATTTTTAGCAACAAAAAGAGCCCCAATCGATGTACAAAGTGGGCAGCTAACTTTGAGAGTGAATGATGAAGAAGTGATGTTTAATATCTACCAAGCAATGAGATTTCCGGATGACACTGATACTTACCATAGAAGTAACTTCGTTGATTTTGTCGTGAAGGAAGATAAAGTATTCATTTAAGATCCCCTGGAGCATTCTATGATATTTAGTGCAACAAAGGATGATATTGACACTTTGGGAGGTTACACAGGAAGAAAGGAATTAGTTGATTGCATATTGGGTCTTGAATCATTGCCAGATAACGGTAATCCATCACAGATTGAAGATATTCAGCATGCAGTGAGTCAGATGACAGCAAGGGTAATGAAAGCAGTAAATCTGAACAGAAGCAACTTCCAGCCCACCTTTGATATGCGTTCTTAGAGGAAAATTCTACATCTCTGATGATTATTTCTTCCTTACTTACCAAGGATGAAGAGGAAAAACTACTGAAAGTGTTGAGAGAACATAAAGTTTCTTTAGGTTGGTCTATAGTTGATATCAAGGGGATATGTCCTACAGTTTGCATGCACAAAATTCTTATGGAAGATTCTTACAAACCGTCTATTGAATATCAAAGGAGGTTGAATCCAGCTATGAAAGAAGTGGTGAAAGTAGAGATACTAAAGCTACTGAAGACAAGAATTATATTCCCTATTTCAGATAGTGCATGGGTTAGTCAAGTACATATGGTGCCAAAGAATGGTGGAATGACAGTAGTCTAGAACGACAACAACGAGTTGATTCCTACACGAACAGTGACTAGTTGGAGGGTTTGCATCGATTATGGAAGTTGAACAAAGCAACTAGAAAATATCACTTTTCACTTCCATTCACAGATCAAATATTGGACAGACTAGCAGGCTACTCTCACTATTGTCTCTTGATGGTTATTCTGGCTACAATCATATTGCAATAGCCAATATGGATCAGGAGAAAACGACATTCACTTGCCCATATGTCACATTTTCCTATAGACGGATGTCGTTTGGATTATGCAATACTCCATCCACTTTTCAGAAATATATAATGGCTATCTTCGTAGACATGGTAGAGGAAATCATTGAGGTATTTATGGATGATATTTCTCTTTTTGGTACTTCTTTTGATAATTGCCTTCACAATCTCTCTTTAGTATTGCAACGCTGTGAAGAAAAGACTTAGTTCTTAAGTGGGAGAAATACCATTTCATGGTACAAGAAGAAATTGTGCTAGGCCACCATGTTTCAGCAAAGGGACTTGAAGTCGATAAAACTAAGATCGATACAATATCAAGGCTACCACCACCCTCTAATGTCAAAGGAATTCAGAGTTTATTAGGACACGCTGGATTTTATAGGAGATTTATTAATGACTTCTCGAAAACAGCTAAACCTTTTTGTAACCTTTTGGAGAAAGATACAACATTTGTCTTTGATGATGACTATCTTACGACATTTGAAGTAATAAATGAGAAATTGGTTACAGCTCCCGTTATGATAATGTCGAATTTGGATCAACCATTTGAAATAATGAGTAATGCCAGTGATTATGCAGTAGGAGCAATTTTTGGACAAAGGAGTGAAAATATTTTCCGTGCAATTCACTATGCTAGCCAAACCTTGAATGGAGCTTAATTAAACTACACCACAACAAAGAAAGAGATGTTAGCAGTTGTCTTTGCTTGTGACAAATTTAGATCTTATTTAATTGGCACCAAAGTATTCATCTACACAGATCATGGAACGATCCGATATCTATTTGAAAAGAAAGATGTTAAGCCTCGCTTAATTCAGTGGGTTTTGTTGTTGCAAGAATTCGATGTGGAAATTCGGGATAAGAACGAATGTGAGAATGTGGTTGCTGATCATATGTCATAGTTGGAGAATGAAGAATTGATAGATAACAATCCAATTTAAGAAACTTTTCCTTACGAGCTTCTGTTAGCAATTTCATTAAGAATCCCATTGTATGCTGATTTTGTTAATTACTTGGCTTGTGGAAGGATACTACCTGACTTGAATTCTCACCAAAAGAAGAAATTATTACATGATGTCAAGTCATATCTATGGGATGATTCACTTCTCTTCAGAAAATGTTCGGATATAATGATTAGGAGGTGTGTCCCGATGGAGGAGACAAAATCAATTATGGAGCATTGTCATTTCTCACCTTATAGCGATCATTTCGGTCCTACACGTACTGCTTCTAAGGTATTACAATAGGGATTCTATTGGTTATCCCTTTTCAAGGACTGCTACGCGTTTCTATTGAAGACATGTGATCATTGTCAACGTACTGGGAATATCTTAAGGCTTCACGAGCTTCCATTGACTAATATGCTCGAGGTGGAATTATTTGATGTGTAGGGTATAGACTTTATNGCCATCCCTTTTCAAGGACTACTACGCCTTTGTGAAGACATGTGACCGTTGTCAACGTATTGGGAATATCTCAAGGCGTCATGAGCTTACATTGACTAATATGCTCGAGGTGGAATTATTTGATGTGTAGGGTATAGACTTTATGGGTCTGTTTCCTCCATCCGTTGGCTAGATATATATCTTTCTTGCAGTGGACTATGTCTCCAAATGGGTTAGGCCATTGCTACACCAACAAATGATGCAAATATCGTTTTGAAATTTCTACAAAAAAAATATCTCCACACGATTTAGCACACTTAGAGCAATAGTAAGTGATGAAGGTACACATTTCTGTAACAAACTTTTCAATTCCCTTTTGGCTAAATACAATGGCAGGCATAAACTAGCACTTGGTTATCATCCTCAATCCAATGGACAAGCACAAGTTTCTAACAGGGAGATTAAACAAATTTTGGAGAAGACGGAGAACACCAACCGTAAGGATTGGGCTCATAAACTTGATGAAGTAATGGGCATATCGAACAACTTTCAAAACGCCAATTGGAATGTCGCCTTATCGTTTGGTAATTGGAAAAGCATGACACCTACCAGTTGAATTGGAGCATCGAGCCTATTGGGCTGTGAAAAAGTTAAACATGGATATGACATTAGCGGGAGCACAACGCTTATTTCAACTTGATGAGCTTGATGAATTTCGGAACGAGGCATATGAAAATGCGAAAATATACGAGGACCGAACAAAGCTGTGGCACGACAAACGGATCCTAAAGAAGGAATTCAAACCAAGAGAACGGGTTCTCCTAATCAATTATCACTTGAAACTTCTTCCAGCCAAGCTTAGATCATGGTGGTCGGGACCATTCATAGTCCATAAGGTGTTCCCTATGGTTCAGTGGAGTTGCAAAGTAAGGATGGATCCATCTTTCATGCGAACAGTCAACGACTCAAACACTGTTACGGTGAAGAAAATCGGGATGTGGAAGAAACTGCCCTCGGAGAATCAACTTAAATCTACATTTTCGTCCAGTTAATGACCTTAAAGAAGCACTTTTTGGGAGGCAACTCAAGTTCTATACCTTTATTTTAGTTTTAAATTCATTCTATAGGATTTTTCCATTTTGATTAGGTTAGTAACGTTGTTTTTGTGTTTTTATAGGTACATTCTCAAATGTGGAGCAGCAGACTTAGATGATTATAGGGACGGGCCACGGTGGAGCTTGTAGGTAAAAAACAAAATTTAACAGAGAAACAGGCGCTGTGGCGTTTCCTTTAAAAAAACAATTTTTTTACAGTAAGCCAGGCGTTGCAGCACCTGCTATTTTTAAAAACGGGGGGAGCCTCTCTCTCCCTTCTCTAATTTTTTTTCTTCTTTTTTTCTTCTATGTTTTCTTTTCATCCCCCTATCCCCGTCGGCCATCGCATCTCCTTCCTCTACCTTTCCCCTTCAACATTCTTTAAGATTTCCTCATCTCTCCTCTTTTCTTTCTCCTCCACACCACACTTCCCCACTAATTACACAACTATTTTGCAACCCTAGTTTTTTTCTTTTTCCCTTCTTTCACTTTTCTTGATAAATCCTATCGTGGCCACATTGGAAGCCCTTTCTATCTTAATAGCTTCCCTAGTTTTCACCTTGTTACCAAAGTGTGCTTGGTTGTTGCCATTTCATCCACATAAGGTATGTATTTTTTTCAATGCACGGTTAACTCTTCCATGGACTGTTATTGCGCCTTTGTTGGTGCTTTTGAGTAAGTACTTGAATGTTTAAGGGTAAGGATTCCTATGGGCTTTGGTGTATTGAGAGTTTAGCATTTGGTGTTTTAATATGGGTAGTGTTTACAAAGTGTTTGAGGAATTTCCTGTGTGAAGTTTTGTGTTCTATTGTGGTCAACTTTGGTGCTTTTCTCGGGGTTATTGGAGTTGTAGTTTGGAATTGGGTGTTCAGTGTCGTCAAACTTAGCGGATTAGGATATCTTAGTCTTGAATTGGTTGGTGTACTTCGGCTAGCTTTTGGTATTATTGAGCACTTTTGTTAAACTTCAACAACATACCTCCTCAGAATAAATCTAAAACCACAACATCTTCATCTACCACTTCTTATGATCGGCGGCAATTTGTGAGCCCAGAGGCAAAAGACCGATTTAAACAAGGTTATATCAAATTGCATTCCAGAGTGGGGTTTTGAACATTTATTGCCCAAGAAAATATAGAGTTTGGGATGGAAAAAGTTTGCTATACAACCGGGAGCGGCTTCCATTCATTTGGTGAGGAACGAAGGAGCACGACAATTTCAAGGTCTTTATTCGGGGTCACTGGATCCGGTTTGATAGTGTTTCCATCAATTCCTTCTACCACTTACAGGATATTCCCAATGATGACCACTCCATCCTCTCATCAGGCGCCACCACCTCCACGACATCCTCAAGCTGGTGATGCTACAGGATAAATACTTAGGTGGCATGAGGCGATGGATTTGCAAAGGACTCGTTGGCAAAAAGGAATGCATGGATGAATGGATCAATTGCAGTCCTCCATTCATGACCAGTTTCAGTATCAGAATGCTTGCATTGCGATTATGGCCTCTGCACACCCCGATCTTACATTTCCGCCACCACCGTTGTTTCCATTTCATTACCAAAATATAGCTCTACCGATTGACGACAAGGACATTTGATGTTTCACTAAGGTATCCTTTTTCTTTCTTTTACACATTAGGGACAATGTGTTCTTTAAGTTTGGGGAGTGCGCCTTAAAAATAGTTGTCGTATAACGATTTAATTGCTTTTGTGTGTGTTATTTATTTTTCTTAGTGTGACTTGTGTAAAAAAAATTCGCATGCTTGTGTGGGTTGGATAGTATTGTTGCCAATGATGCAGATATTTAAAAAAAATGGCTTGGTTTTGGATTATGAATGAGTTAAGTGCTTGAGTGGAAGTCTTATTTACCTTTGCAGAAAATGGTAACATAAATGCACACGAATTAAATATGACGTTGGATAAGAATAAGTTGATTCATAAATGATATAGGTTGAATTAGTAACCCTAGAAGCTGAATCCAGACAACCTCTAACCATTACCATATCCTTAAACCAAATCTAGGACGTTTGGGTGATTGAGCTGTTGTAGGGAAATTTGGAGATAAATATGGATTCCATGTATGCTAAAATTTGTGTGGATTGTCTAAGACCAATAGGATGAGAATTGGGTGAGAACCTTAAGTTATGGGTAAATTCTCGAGAATGAGTGTTTTATAAGGGACATTGCACTATTTATTGCATAAAAGAAAAAATTGTTGTGAAACTACCTTAAAAGATCCATGTGGGGACAATTTTAACAACCGGCTCTTCTGACTTTATGACTCAAGTGATTAAGCCTGCAAAGGTTTAAACCTGATACCCTAAAGTCATATGATTTGAGAGTCATAGGCCTAAAGTTCGCTACAAGGAACATTTAAAAAGCTTAAGGGAGAGACGTTCGCACATAGGTACCATTGAAATATATATATATATATATATATATATATCTGAAAAAGCATGTGCGTGAAATAGAAGACACATAACATGCCTTTATTAAGCCTCAAACACTTGTTTTAGAGGATTAGACATTTGAGAATGAGTTAGTAACTTAATTGATTCTTGGAGGTTGATGCATCAAAAATAAGGAGAATCCTCATTTGTTGATATGTGATATGCAATCAATACCATATACTCAGATAAGAGAGGGTAAGGAGTAGTGATTTGTAAACCAATATTAGATTACGTCCTCGGGAAAAGGGTAAAAAGAAATTAAGTTTGGGGGTATGTTAATCCCACGAGCGGAGAAATGAAATAATTGACTCTTAAGGTCGGGAATTGAATCGACTTATAACTGCACCTCGATGTATTTGATTCCTCACACACACAAACACACATTTTGCATTGGAAAGGTAAGAATTTGACTTTTGTACTATAACTTTGAAGTGGTTCATAAATTCAATATCACATCTTCAATGCTGAGCCAACAAAACAAGCTATCCAGCTAAATATGTATTTAAATCTTTTAGTAATGTGTTTTATTTGTGTGTTTGTGAGTCTTATTTGTGTGTTGTTCTGTGTTTGCTCAAGGACAAGTAAAGAATTAAGTTTGGTGGTGTTTCATGAGTGTAAATCACTCATTGAACAAATACCTTTAAAACATACTTTTTGGCTTGTTCTGAGCACTTTTGAGCGTTTTAATGTGTTTGTTCCTGTTGTTTTGTAGTTTAGATACATTGGAGAAAATGACGTATTTTGGAGCTTGGGATGGAGCCACGTGTGATCATAAAAGTGGGCTTGAAGAGGAGGTGAAACAGAAAGAAAAAAATGAAGTGTGGAAGATGGCAAAGGAGACAAGAAAACAACATAAGAACTACTAGCGCCACGGCGCCAGCCAATGAGCGCTGCAGCGCCGCTTCCCAAGTTATAAAAAACGTAATTTTCTTAACTTTTTCGGCCAAAACGTAATTTTCTTAACTTTTTCGGTCTGGTCCAACTTCAGTCCGTCTTGATACCCTAAGAAACTATAAATACAACATTGAAGATTTAAATTAGGGAGAGAAAAAGGGCTTTGGATGCAAGGAAAATGAGCAATCATCAAGAGCAAAAACGACAACTAATTGGAGAAGAATTCAAGCGGCAAAACAATTTTTCTTATTCTTTTCTTCTCCATATTCTTTATTTTAGAATTTAATATGTCGTTTCTAGTATTCATGATTTTTCCATTAATTTATATGTGTTGATTCTTATGCAATACTTTCAATTACCTGATCAATAACTGAATGATTTGATACTTTAAATTTCGGTACTCGAGATAGGGGAATTTAGGTATGATCTAAGAATAACATAACCTAGATTTTGAAAATTTGAAGAGAAAATATAAAATCTTCGAGGCTTATCCCATTTAAAAATCATGCACATATAATTTCTATAGAGTTCATTCGGAATAGAGATATTGAAATTAAAATATAGAGATAAGTTCTATTTAGCACTCGAGAAAGGGAATAGAATTAACATAAGGTTCTTGCCTATAAATTCAAGAAAAGTTGATAGAAGTAACTATAGAAGTTGAAAAATATTGTTGATAGTGAGGTGAAATCAATCCCTAGGCCTTCTCACATTGATAACTCTCCTATAATTTGCCTTCTTTCAATTGAATTGTCACACATTCATATTATTTTAGTAT
>CAIGRP010013808.1:0-13852 GCA_903798385.1 Fraxinus cuspidata
AAGAATTCTACATTTTATCGTTCTGTAAAGAAATTGAAATCTTGGTAACACTCCAGCTTTTTTGAAATTTTGGGGTGTTACAGGTAATGTGATAACTGATTTCGGTTAAGAACTACATTTTATTTATTTGTCCATGTGCTCCTTATTGACAGCCTAAAGCCATCTATTATGCTAGATGGTTCGCGGTCTTCAGGCGAACCTTATGTTTGTTATCCTTTTTGTCTATGGTTTTTGTATCTCGCTAGGGAAGAGTATTGCGAGGTATACTTTTAGCGAAGCAACGTTGTTCTAACTTGCGGGCTTCTTTGCGAGGTCTAACAAATAGTCTCCCAAGTCCAGGTTCAATATTTATATGGACTTGAGGACTTATTTTGTCCGTGCAATGGACATGTAATTCGCATCATTTCCCTTAGTGATGCATGACGTAAGCCATTTCTCGAGGAGACATAATATGATAGCTATAGATGTCTAGCGTACGCTACAAGGGTTTCTGTTTTTCTCTCTTTTTTTGCTATTTTTCAGGATAATGCCCTACAAGTATTTAAAGCACGTTCAACCTACGTTTGATCTCATCCACTTAATTTTTAAATCTTGGTCAAGTGCCCATTGGCTTTCGATGGTTACTATTCGAATGGACTTAATCTCTTGTTGGTTCAATCAACGATTTAAGACTTTCATCTAAACTTATAAATATGTTCTTCTTTCTTACCATGTCTTGTCTTCTTCTTGTGTGTACTTTGTAATAACATTTGTATTATCGGCGTCTTTGCTCTTTTTCTGTTGTTGCATAGTCCTTTCGTTTAGGTTCGTATTTGTTTTTCTTTGTTTTCAAGATTTGTCTCTGTGAGCAATTTTCTTGATTTCGTGTATTCTTTTCTTTGGGATAATCTTGGTCATTATTTTTCTCTTTGGAGGAATATCAAGGCTTTGATATTGGTTTTGTGATGGAAATTTCTTTTAAGACCTTTTAGGGCCATGTTGGGTAGTCACTTTCAATCTAGGGTTCAGGAATGTGTTGAGGTATCTAGATTCGGAGGATAATGTAATATATCTGACGTAGGAAACATGGATACCATCTTCCCTTCCGATGATGTATATAAGAGGGTTAGGTTTTGCTCATCAAGGGGTAGTTGTTAATCTTTCGATATTCATGAAATGTGTTATTATTGCTTTGGGGGATCTTTCTTAACTCTCTCTTTCCTGTGCAGGTTATGTTGATATTTAGATGATGAAGATAAAGATTAACTTTAATGCTAAACCTCAAAAGTTAGCTCATCCTTCCTCTAAAGATGCATCTGTAGAGAGTTTTCAAAGGGATAAAAGCTTAGCTTCTCACAAGGGTGAAAGTGAAACTAAGCAACACCCCATTAACTCAACAAGCTAGAGGTTTGCAAGTACTGGGTCCCACTCTCTAATTCTAACAAGGGACCTAGCGAAGGAGAAGAGAAAATCTGAACATGTTCCTTATTCTATAGTTTTATTTGTTATTTGCCATGACGGAGAGCTAGATCCCAGCGTTCTGTCTTCGTTTCCAGCCTTTGTTTCTAGAGTAGCTAGATCTACCTTTTTGTATTTTAACTCTGCTTGGGAGAAAATCGCTGAGAATATGACTCCCAAATAGAAATGGAATCTGATTGATGCTTATCTTTCGCTGGTTGCTGTCCTTCATTATGACCAACAAGCGAAGTATAAGATTTGCATGCTGTAAACTGACAACCAGGCTCACTAAGGATTTGGAGCAGACTCAAGAAAATCATACTTCTTATGTTGTTAGATCCGATACTGAGCTTCTTCAATCTCAAGGAAGAATTTCAGTTTGTTAGAAATGAGCAGTTTGCTCTCTCTAGAGACCTGGATTAGGCAAAGAGAGAGAATGCCTTGCTTCTTAATCTGCTGGAGAATATCGAGGCAAAGCTAGCTTTTGCAGAGTCTGGTCTTGCTGAAGTGAAGGTTAATGAGTGGAGGCTTGTAACGAAGTCCATGCACGATGGAGACAAACAAGGTTTTTCATATTATTAGGGATTTTCATCCTGAGTGGACCTGAATTTTTTAGAGGATCGTGAAGAGGGTGCCCAAGACACCTCTATTGGTGAAGATGTTTTGTTGGGCGCCCAAGTTTCTATCAATCCACTTCTACTAAACATGCATCTATTCCTTCCAACGAAGCTGGGCTATTCATAAGCTAGTCGATGGATTTGTTAGAGTTTTTCTTCTCCCTAAAGTGGGTGTGCCTTTTAATATCCTTCGCTTGGCCAAGATGATCCAGCTTTTGGAAATCTTCAGCATTTTGTGGATCTAGAGGGTTAGCTCATTTTGTATACTTTTTTTTTCAATTTTATTGGGTCTTTTTATATTCCATTCTAATTTGTATAAAAATACCATTATAGGAAAAATCATTATAGAAATATCATGGTTTACGTGGTACGAATTGATTTATTTTTGTCATCTCTTTTAAGATCACGTTGTCTTGCTGATTTTCTTATTTCATTATGCTTCGCGTGAAATACTGTGTGTATCTCATGATCATTATTACTTTTTGCGTAAGTGCATTCATAGTAATTATATGTTAAGCATGAAGCTTATTGATCTTGTGCCAATTTCATTTTCCATATATAGAATTTTACTAAATCATCGTTACAATGTAATGGGGAATGGATTATGATAATTTTCCCTACCATAAGTACTTTGCGCATTATAATATGTCATGACATTTTAATTTTGTCTGGACATGGCATTTTCATTTGACAATAATTTCCTTTAAGGTAGAAATTAATCTTCATTTTCAGGTGAAATTTCTTTAGTAGGATAGACTTTTCTTTCGATGAAAATTTCTTTGACGGACGAATGCTCGCCTTTAGTTTTCGTTTCTCCACGGTCCTTTCATGAAATTTAGTATTGTTTTGTGTATTGAGACCAATGCTTACTTTGTACTTGCAAAGTTATCTTTATTAGTGGGTAGGTGTTTCGACCTGCCGACCTTAGTCTTGGATATTTGCTTTCCTAGAAAAGGATTTTTAAGCATGTCTTTGTTTCATCTTACCATGAATATGATATTACCCCTCAGGGGTTTCGGGGCTATTTTCTATAAAGCGCTAAAATAACATTCTCATACATCAACTTGGTTTCCTTTTATACATGCTATATCTCAGGAAGTTCCAAATTTAAGGCACAAGTGGTGGACTGGAGTTGTAGCTTTCAGTTGCTTTAAAACGGGTCTTTCCAACATCTCATTGTAAGCAGATTTGCTGTCCAAGATTAAGAAATCCATGTGCCCTTAAAATGCGATAGGCTCTTTGCTGAGCTCAACCACTAATGTGATTTGTCACCTTGGGATCAAACCATCTAGTAAAATTGTATATAGGTTCGATCAATGGCAAACAAGGATGATTAACCTGCATTTGGTCAAAAGACTTCCTAATAGAATATTAACGAAACTACCATCATCTACCATCATGCGGCTTAGGCCGTTACAGGCTATTACAACTTGAACTACAAATACATCGTAATGGAGATATGTGACTCCGTGTTCATCACGATTATCAAATGTAATCGGGAGAGAAATATGTTTAGGTTTACCTTGAATCTAATATTCCTTATGTATGGATTCCCAACGATGTTGGTGTATCTCTTTTGCTCACTTAATGTGCTTCTGTCGATGTGATGGCCTCGAATTATAGTGTGAATTTATTTGATCGGAGGGACAAGATTAGGAACATTGGCTTTTTGTTCGCCTTGTCGTGCTCTTCTTATCTGGCCTGGCCCTCTCGATAGGTGAGGTGGTTTTTTCCCTTTAGTTATTCTCTGCAAACCTCCCCGTTGACTTTATAGCTTGATCATTTTTAATGCTTCATAGCATTTATCCGTATTATGATCAATAGAGCGATTTATTCTTCAAAATTTTGCTTTTTGGTCCTTGGGAAAGGTATGATCCTCATTCGTGACATATGTGAAAGCTGGTGATGTTGCGTGGACCCTATCACTGGATTTGAAGAAAAGATAACGCTGTTGTTTTGGCAATTTTAAAATATGTGTGGAGGTATTACCTTTAATTTTCTCTGTTTGCTTGTTCTATTTTCTTCCCGTTCGCAATAGTGTTCACTGGATTCGAAGAAAAGATAACGCTGTTGTTTTGGCAATTTTAAAATATGTGTGGAGGTATTACCTTTAATTTTCTCTGTTTGCTAGTTCTATTTTCTTCCCGTTCGCAATAGTGTCTTCTGTTTGAATTTCACTTTGGATTAGATTCACCAACTGGTAGTAAGACATGGGATTTTGGTTACGAATATCACGCCAAAATAAGTCTCCATTAGCGTACCATTCTACAAGGAGTCTCTGGCATTCTCGTCGAAATAGTTTTGCAAGGTGTCAATTCGAGACTGAATGATGCAAAATAGCTTTTTAAAGACTCTCATTCTTCTTACCACATATCATTTAATTGCATGGCGATGCTAGTCCTAACCTATTTTTGGCAAATACCCCCAGGAAAGCTTGTTTCAATTGGAGCCAACTTCTGATAGATCCTAACGGTAATTTGCTATACCATATTTTGGCCGATCCAGCCAGGGTTAAATGGAATCATTGGTACTTCAGTGCAGAGCTTATTTTTTCAACTTTGTTTGCATCATGTATTCAGATAAGTGATACACGTGATCGCCTTTTCACTGAATTTGTCCATTATCGGGCGAATGAAATCATCTGGGATTGATGCCCTTTGATCTCCCAGGAAAACAACATGTGCTCATCGTCATCGTCCATTTCATACGATCTGGTTGAAAATCTCTTCATAATTCTTAGCGATGAGTGTATTGCATGATGATGAATCATAGTTCCTAGCTCTCTGCTCTCCTTGGTGATAGTTATGAGTTGATTTTCTATTGCGGGAACACAATTCATCTTATAGGAATGAAAAATGCATATTTTCTCCCCTTATTTTATGCATTTGTATGATTATTTTGTGCCAAAATTACTTATTTACCTCATATTTTGATTTAGGTGGCAAATGGATAGGTGAAAAGGGACCAAAGTAGGAAATGAAAGCTCAAGGACTAACGTGTAAATACACAAAAGTTATGTCAAACCAAACGAAGAAGATTTGAGAGTACAAGGAGTCAATTGGTTGAAAGAAGACGTCAAATGGATGAAATATTATCAAAATATGATCACACATCAATTTCCAATCGAAAAGTTATGCACCGGTTTTCAGCCTCATATTGAGACCCATTGTTAGCATGGCAGACAATTGAACTGAAAGATAATATATAATGTAAATTTGCCCTTTGAGTTAACTTTCCAACGCATCTTGAATCATCTCAATCGGAAATTGGTAGTGGAAGATATGACCAAAATACTGAAAACTGTCAGGTAGAAATTATTTAAAACCATGCGGTCGCATGGCTTTAATTCCATGCTCCCGCAAGATGCGTCTCAGCGAACTTCAGGGTCCATTTTCAATGTTCTATGCGATCGCATAACTTACTATCATGCGGCCGCATGGTTCATTCTTGACACGAATTTTTTGGTTTCCTAAATCCAATCAAATACTTATGGAAACAAATCTCTCTACACTTTAAAAACCCTAGAAGAACATATAGAACGCCTCCAAACTTCATTCTTCATTATTTTGCTCATAGATTCGTGAATTGTAACTAAACTTTTATACTTGGTCGAAGGAGATTGAAGCCTTGGAACCACATATTGTGAGATCTAAATGATTTTTCTTAGTTTAATTCATGTTTCTGAGTATTGAATGTTCTTGTGCACTTATTTCCATGATTGTTAAGTTTAATTGCTATGAAGCCTACTAGTTTGTTATTCATTACAATCTACCGCTAAGTTAAACATAAAATCCGTAATTGTTTGATTTCTTTAACTTGTGAAGCACTAAGGTTTGATGATTTTCTGCGATAGAGATTATTGAATCTTAAGAAGAATATTTAAATAGACTGAATGCAACCGCTGGTGTTTGTGTTATCTAGTTCATCGATTTTTCTATTGTGTAAATTTATTATTAAATTGAATCTTGAGCGCTGGTCTGGGATTATTTAATAATTAAGGTTAGTTAGAATGCTGGTTTCTATCTAACTAAAATTAAGGAGAAATATGAATTTATTCCAACGGTGAATATTCAAAATATGGGTTGATTTATACTTGCATCGATGATTAATCGTAAAGTTCCGAAGGTGGATATTGACTTGGACCAAGGTTAATCTTTTGATTATTTTTCGTTAATTTAATTTTCATTGTTATTAATTTCTTTATTTACAATTGTTTGCATACAAAAAAAACTCCTCAATCATCGTAGGAAGTATAAAAAATTGAATTACACACTATTCGTTTTAAAGGTTAAGGTATTACTTTTGGATGCCTGTGACGGCACACACCAAATTTTGGCACTATTTTCGAGGAGTGGTGCTAATTTATTTTTGTGCTTCTTTAGTTGTTTATTCTACTTTTTTTAAAAAAATCATAATTTCCTAGGTTTTTAGGTAATTTATTGTTTTTTTGAATTTTAGCATATAATTTTATTTTTTTTTCTTACTCTAACTTCTATGTAATTTTTTTTTCACTTGTTCTATTTGTTTATGCCCGCAACTTGATCTTCTAATCAGGGTGATTTGCAGTATGATTCGGAATTAGAAAGAACTTTGCTCAGGTTAAGGAGTGGCATTCGACGGAATCTTGAAGAAAACAATCTCAATCCCAATATCCAATTTGCAAGTGATTTTGATTTTGAAAGAGAAGAAATCATGGCCGAAAATAGGATTTTAAAGGAGCTTGCAGCCCCTGATTTGATTCATCAACCTCTATGCATAAATTTTCCTAATTTAGATGATGCTGCTACATTCGAGTTTAAATACAGGCTAATACATCTTTTGCCCACTTTTCAAGGTCTTACAGGTAAAGATCCTCATAAACATCTGAAGGAGTTTCATGTGGTCTGCAAAAGTATGAAACCCATGGGAATTACTGAAGAATGGATTAAATTGAAGGCCTTTCCGTTTTCTAGAAGCATTACCACATGGGATGGAATGAAGAGGTTATTTTTGGAGAAATATTTTCGAGCTTCGAGGGCAGCAAATATTAGGAATGAAATCTATGGTGTAATACAAGATAACAAGGAATCTCTATATGAGTATTGTGAGCTGTTCAAGAAATTGTGTACAAGTTGTCCCCATCATCAGATGAGTGAGCAACTTCTCATCCAATACTTCTATGAAGGTCTTCTACCCACATAAAGGAGCATGATTGACGCTACAATGGAGGAGCTTTGGTAGATAAAACTCTCAAAGGAGCGAGAAACTTAATTGCAAACATGGCAGCCAACTCTCAACAATTTGGCACTAGATTCGATCCCCTTTCTAGATAAGTTAACGAGATAAATGTCTCATCCCTTGAACAACAAATAGCGAGTCTAACTACTCTTATTCGTCAAATGGCCACAAGTAATGTGTACGGAATTTGCTTAGTGGGATATCCAACTGACACATGTCCATCTCTTCACCATTGAACAAGTTAATGCAGTGGGTGGCTTCCCTGGACAACCACAAAGGAATTATGATCCTTTTTTGAAGATATACAACCCAGGATGGAGGGATCACCCCAATCTTAGCTATGGAAATTTGCAAACAAATCAACATGTGACTTAAAATCGTCCAAACTTTCAACAATATAAATAGACATATTCACCTAGACAACAACATGGCCAATATTCTAACTCTGGTATGTCTTTAGAAGATATTGTTAAGTCTCTTGCAACTAACACTTTACAATTTCAACAGGAGGCGAGGGCTAGCATTCAATATTTGGATAATCAAATGGGTCAAATGGCTAATGCGGTCAGTCAGTTGGAGTCACAAAGTTCGAGAAAGCTACCATCTCAAATAGTGGTAAATACAAGGGAAAAAGCGATTGCAATTTTATTGAGGAATGGTAAGAAAGTGGAAATCCCAGTAAATAAAATCCCTACATCATCAGAACAAGAAAATGAGAAAGACATCACTGCGGAAAAGAATGACCCAACCGACGATGATACATCCAAACGTAATTTTCCTACCTTTTTTGATTATAAACCAGTAGCCCCATTCTCTCAGGATTTGGTAGAATCTAGGAAAAATGATCCAAATAGGGAACTTTATGAAACTTTTCGAAAATGTGAGGTAAACATTCCCTTGTTAGATACTATTAAGCAAGTGCTCCATTATGCTAAATTTTTGAAAGAATTGTGTACTATTAAGAGAAAGCAGAAACTAAAGGGATGTGAAAAGGTGAAAGTTGGAGAAAACGTGTCTGGAGTCATTCAAAGGAAACTTCCTACAAAATGCAAGAACCTATGTATTTTTACTATCCCTTGCACGATAGGTAACACCAAATTTGAGAAAGACATGTTAGACTTAGGAGCTTCTATAAATGTCATGCAATATTCTATTTATACTTCTTTGAAACTTGGCCCCTTAATTAAAATTGGTGTGGTATTTCAATTAGCTGATAGATCAAATGCCTACCCAAAGGGTGTGATTGAGGATGTCCTTGTACAAGTTAATGAATTGGTTTTTCTTGCTACCTTTTATGTGCTTGATATGGAAAATAGTGACAAAACTAGTCCTATCTTGTTAGGAAGACCATTCTTAGAAACATCCAAAACTAAAATTGATATCCATAGTGGTACACTAACCATGGAATTTGATGGTGAGATAATTAAATTTAATATCAATGATGCCATGAAGTTTCCTATTGATGATAATGTTGTGTATTCTATCAATGTAATTGATTATCTAGCACATGATGTTTTTGAACTTAATGGGAAGGATGAGTTGGAGGTTGCTATTCGTAAGAGTGGAGAGAGAAAGTGAGGAATTAACTTTGAGTCCCAGGTTACGAGAAGTTGTTGCAACTTTGAATACTCTTCCAAAGTTATAGCAAGCAGGTAATGGTTCATATGTTGATTTGTCTGTTTCTAATGAAAAGCCTCTACCTTCTGTTTTGCAGGCCCCCATTCCGAATTTGAAGCTCTCTCCAATCACCTCAAATATGTATTCCTTGGAGATGATAAAACATTGACAGTGATCATCTTCAATGAATTGACTACATTACAAGAAGAAAAAATGGTGCAGGTCCTCAAAGAGCATCGAACAGCCATTGGTTAGACCATTATAGAATCAGCCCATCTACCTGCATGCGCATTTTGCTTGAAGAAGGAGAAAAGACTTCTCGTCAACCTCAACGAAGATTGAACCCACCGATGATGGATGTAGTAAAGAAGGAGATCCTCAAGCTTTTGGAAGTTGGCATGAATTTTCTATCTTTGATAGCAGTTGGGTCAGTCTAGTTCAAGTGGTTCCTAAGAAGACGGGGATAACCACACGTGTTCAAAATGGGTGGTGGGTTTGTATAGACTACAGGAAATTAAATTTCGTAACCCGAAAAGATCAATTTCCTTTACCATTTATTGATCAAATGCTTGAAAGATTAGCTAGTCATTCTTATTATAGTTTTCTTGATGGCTATTCAGGTTATTTCCAGATTGCAATTGTCTTTGAAGATCAAGAAAACACAACCTTCACATGTACATTCGGAACATTTGCATACCGTCGCATGCCATTTGGTCTTTGTAATGCTTCGACCACTTTTCAACGGTGTATGGTAAGTACATTTTCGAATTATGTTGAGTATATCATAGAGGTCTTTATTGATGACTTCACAGTCTATGGGGATTCATTTGATAACTGTTTGCGTAACCTTGCACTAATCCTTAAAAACTGCATGGAAACTAACCTTGTATTGAATTCTGAAAAGTATCACTTTATGGTAGAACAAGGTATAGTTCTAGGGCATGTTATTTCATCTAAAGGCATTGAGGTAGATAAAGCTAAAATTGATATTATTCAATCTCTACCTTACCCCGCCATATATTACGCTTCCAGAACTCTAAATGATGCCCAGAGAAACTACACCACAACTGAAAAAGAACTCTTGGATATTATTTTCACTTTAGAAAAATTATGTCCTTATTTACTTGGTACTAAAGTGACTATTTCTTCTGATCATGTAGACTTGATGACAAAGAAATAGGCGAAACCAAAACTAATATGATGAATACTTCTCCTGAGTGAATTCAACTTGGAAATCAAGGACAAAAGAGGAACAGAAAATAGTGTTACAGATCGTTTGAGCCGTTTAACTAACATGGATGCCGAGCTCCAATTGTGGGAAACCTTTCCTGATAAGCAATTGTTCTTTGCAAGCACAACGTTACAATGGTATACAGACATTGTAAACTTTTTGGTTATTAACACATTGCCTTCTGATTTGTCTAAGGCTCGAAGAGATAAGCTAAAGAGTGATGCAAAATATTATGTATGGGATGATCCATACCTGTGGAAGCATTGTGCAGATTAAGTGATTAATAGGTGTGTTCCTGAAAATGAAATTACGTCCGTTCTCACATTCTGTCACTCTTATGTTGTGGATGACATTTTGGAGCAAAAAGGACAGGAAGAAAAGTGCTTGAATGTGGCTTCTATTGGCCATCCTTGTTTCGAGATGCCTACTCATTCTGTAAGTCCGGTGAAAATTGTCAAAAAATAGGAAATATATCCTAAAGGACTGAAATGCCACAATCCGCCATACTTGTTTGTGAGATCTTTGATGTTTGGCGCATTGATTTCATGAGACCATTTCCTATGTCTTTCGATTTTGCTTGCGGTGGATTATGTTTTGAAATGGGTGGAAGCCAAAGCCACCGGACTGATGATTCTAAAGTTGTTGCATATTTTATCAAGTCTAATATATTCTCCAGGTTAGGGATTCTGAGAGATCTCATCAGCGATTAAGGTACTCATTTTTGTAATCGAATTGTGGAAGCTCTGCTGAGAAAATATCATGTCACCCACAAGGTGTCAATTGCATGTCATCCTCAAACTAATGGACATGCAGATGTGTCAAATCAGGAAATCAAATCCACCATTGAGAAAACGGTCTCCCCAAATAGAAAAGACTGGAGCTTACGCTTTGATGAGGCTTTATGGGCATACATGACTGCATATAAGACGCCCATCTGTATGTACCTTACTAGTTAGTGTTCGGGAAACCATGTCACCTTCCAGTGGAGTTAGAACACAAAGCTTACTTGGCTGTCAAGAGTTTCAACATGAAGATGGATGCGAGTGGAGAACACAGAAAGTTGCAACTTCAAGAGCTGGAAGAAACAACATGAAGATGGATGAAAGTGGAAAACACATAAAGTTGCAACTTCAAGAGCTGGAGGAAATTCGCAATGATGCCTATGAGAGTGCAAGAATTTACAAGGAGAAGACGAATGCTTTCCATGAGAAGATGATCTCTATGAAGGAATTTGAAGTTGGTCAAAAGGTCCTCCTATACCAATCGCGGCTTCGTCTTTTTCCAGGTAAATTGCATCCCCGTTGGATTGGACCATTTGTTATTACTAATGTCTTTCAACATGGTGTAGTAGAAGTCCAAACAAAGTCTAGGAACCTCAAAGGTATTCAAGGTGAATGGTCATATACTCAAACTTTTCTATGAAGGTCTTCAAGTGGAGGACATGACACAATTGGATATCAAAGACCCATTCTATGGTTGTTGAAGGAAAAAGAAATATGTCTAGCCAAAGACAATAAACAAAGGCACTGCTTGGGAGGCAACTCAAAGGAAGTTCACTCTTTTATTTTATTTTTTATTTTTTGCATTCTTCTTTAGTTAGTTATTTGTGTCCTTTTCCTTACGTTACACTTTACATTGGGGATAATGTAAGTTTTAAGTGTGGGGGATGGAATTTATACTATGTTATTTTTATACTTTGATTTCAAGTCATATTTCCGTTCATTATGAATGATAAAAAAAAATTTGAGACTGTGGTTTTAAATGATTTTTGGTTATGTATGCTATGTGCTAGAGTCGATTAAACTTCTGATGAATTCATAACATGATTGAATAAATGATCTTCCGATTTAGAGTTAATTAGTTCAGTCATTTTCTTTGAGGGTAGTAACTAAACGGTGTAGACAAAAAGCTAGTGAGATTTTGAACCTTTTAACTTACATATCCATATTAGTTTTACTATTTTCTTTCATGATTGATATTTTTCCATGAATTTGCTTCTCTAGAACTTGCATTGATTCTCTTCGAGACCATGTTGATACATGTATGCATGAATGTGATTAAGGCCATTTATGTTACATAAGTTAGCCACCTTAGCCAAATAGCTTACCCTGCAATTAATTTTCCCTTTGTTGAACCCCTTTGAGCTTTATTGGCTTTTCTTTTGTAAACTCACGTTACAAGCTTTAAACCTAGAAAACAATATCTTTAGCCAAGCCGTAGAGCTAGTGGAGTTTTGCTCATCATTTTGTTACATATGAGTGTACGAAAGAAATAAGCGTGGGGGTGCATGAAATTATAGTAGAACTATGATTGGTGGTATGGAATATATATTTCAATTTCAATTCATAAATTTCACTGTGGTGTGATATTAAAAAAATGAGAAAAATAAAAAGAAGAAAAGAATTGATGGATGAAGATTTTAAATTTACACGTCTATATTTATAATTCCTCCCAACATTGCAAGAAAGTGTCTGGTTTGTGTAAAATAGACACAAAGAAACTGTTGAGTGGAGTTGTTGATCTTTTGTTGATCTATGTATAGTTGAGCTTGAGTTGATTCATTCTACTCCATTAGTTTCGATGGCTTTTGAGTTACATATCCAAATATTTCCCACCTTAACCCTAAGCCACATTACAACCATTGAAAAGACCTTATGATTTGTGTTATGCATGTGATCTAATTGGTGGAGAATGAGAGTATATGCAAGCATATGGTAGATCATCTTCATTGGAATGAACAGGAATGAACTTGAGCGAAACACCTACCATTTAAAACACATGAGAGTTGAGTGATTATTCCCGTAAGTGTCTACATATTTGGTTTACCCTATCTTCATGTGAAAGTGCTTGCTAATTGATTATGAGTTGCGTGAGAATGTTGTTCATGATGTGTTATGCGTTTTGAAAAAGTTTGATTGTTCTATATTCATGGCATTACGACCGAGGTGTTTTGGAGAACATAAATTGAGTTTTGCGAGAGGACGATCAAAAGTTTGTGGGGGAATTTGATTGGAATGAAAAATGCATATTTTTCCTTCCTTATTTTGTATGCTTGTATGATTATTTTGTGCCAAAGTACTTATTAACCTCATATTTTGATTTAGGTGGCAATTTAATGGATAGGTGAAAAGGGACCAAAGTGAAAGGAAATGAAAGTTCAAGGACTGTCATGAAAATACACAAAAGTTGTGTCGAACAAAATGATGAAGATTTGAGAGTACTAGGAGTCAATTGGTTGAAAGAAGATGTCAAATGGATGAAATATCATCAAAGTATGCTCACACATCAATTTCCAATCGAAACGTTATGCACCGGTTTTCAACCTCATATTGAGACACATTTTTGACATAGTAAACAATTGAATTGGAAGATGATATCTGAAACAAAGTTGTAGCCCTTTGAGTTAACTTTCCAATGCATCTTGAATCATCTCAATTGGACATTGGTAGTGAACGATATAATCAAAGTACTGAAAGCTGTCCGATGGAAATTATTTAAAACCATGCGGTCGCGCTTTAATTCTATGTGGCCGCAAGAGGCGTCTCAGCGAACTTTAGGATCCATTTTCATTGTTCTATAAGACCGCATGACTTACTACCATGCGGCCGCATGGTTCATTTTCGACAAGAATTTTCTGCCTTCCTAATTCCAATCAAATACTTATGGAAACAAATCTCTCTATACTTTAAAAACCTAGAAGAATGTGCAGAACTCCTCCAAACTTCATTCTTCA
>CAIGRP010013812.1:0-13605 GCA_903798385.1 Fraxinus cuspidata
TTTTATTGAAAAAATGGATAAAATGACTTTTTACGCAATAAAAGGTGGAAGACGGGAATGAAAATGCCAAAAAATGAAATGTATGAACGTTTTGCACAATGACATTAAAATGTAGGGATGTTCTGTGCCATTTACCCATAAACTAATATTATACGTAAATTTAAAATGTTTCCTTATTTTTTTTAAATACACATTTTTCCTCAAATCACTATTCCACAATGCATTTTTTTTTTATAAAAATAAATGGGCTCAAACAAATAAGATTTTGAGAAAAATATATATTTTGAAGTAGTGATTTTTTAAAAAATGTGTGATTAAAAAAATGATAAAATTTTGAATTTACTTATAATATTATTTTAGTGGGAAATGTATGGTTAAAAAGAGGGGAGAGAAAAATATATTTGAAATAAAATGTGGTTCAAACGGGACTAAGGGCTTGTTTGAGTCACATTTCTAGTGTAGAATGTATTTTGGAATAATAGGTAACTGCGAATGTAAGCTTTTATAGTAGAAAATGTGAAGTTATTATCATTGGATAAAAGACACGTGACCTCGCCTAAACAGATGATGTATCTTCTCATAAGTGTCACTTCTACATTTCTAGATTTAGAGAGTATTTAGCATGTATTTGACACCCATTTTTTGGAAATTATAAATTTTGGAATAGTGAATGATGGAAAAATGTGTGATTGAAAATTAATGAAAAATTTTAGATTTGCGTGTAATATTATTTTATTTGAAGATGTATGGTTATAATTAAGAAAGAGAAAAATTTTAAAAAAATTAATGGGTGCCAAATGCCCTCTAATGATTCTGAAAAGTGATCATCATATAACTTAGGTCTGGCAGCTAAAAAGTAAATTGACAAGTTGATTAAGAAGTGTCGCGACAAAGAGATCACATCATTCAATCGCAGAAGATCTTCTATGAAAATCTCTTGGAAGAGGTGAAGCCAGGGAAATTCATTTGTTTAATCAAAGGCTCGTAACTTTGGTATTAAGTTACAAGATCGTAGCGCCTCGACCATGGGAATTTTGACCTTTACATGGTGTATCGGTGAAAGCGATGCATGATCACTTCAACTTCCTCTTTTTGATGGTCTCGATTGGGCCAAGTAAGCAAACGATGTGTAGTGCAAGTCTGATGTGGCTTGTTAGCTTGTTTGCCATGTGGATCGTGATTGGAGCCATGTAGGATAAAGGTAACAAAAATCAAACATAGCCCTTGTTTCGTAGAAATTAATATCCAGAATTTAATTTAAGTTAAAGTCAACAACTAATTTTATTAACACATTTTATAGAATCAACATTCTTTTAATCACATATTTCATCAACTTTTATCAAAATTTACTATAAATTTGATTTTAATCACCACCAAACAATGACATAAGAAAATATGATATCTACATTTGATTTTGAAAGGAATGTTTGGAATATTAATTTTATGAATGCGGATCACAAAAATAACAATAGGTTTAAATTTTAGTTTAAAATGACAACCATTCTTTTTCATTCTTTTTTTTATACTCATTTTTAATCACGCATTTTCAAAATAAAATATTTTTCACGTGAATTCAAAATTTTTCTATACTTTTAGCTACTCATTCTCCTAAAATTTATTATTCAAAAACTCATTGTTTCAAAAAAAAAATTCTATCAATCAGGTGGGGCAAAAATTAAAGTGAGAATTCAATTGTTAATAGGTTAGTATAAGCCTACAAGGGCACAAAAGAGTGGATTCTTCAAGTAATTTATTTTTTTTTAAAGAAAAAATATAATATTACAATGTTTTTCGTATCTTGCATGATACCTTCAATAAGGTGGATTATGCAATATAAAAAAAAAAAAAAGAGTAAAATTTTAGTTATTATGTAATGTAATCGGTAATGTGTGCGTGTACACGTATATATATGTGTATTTGTTTGCCACTTAAACATGGTGCTTAACATAAATTAAGCACGGTGTCTAGGAGATCAAATTCATATATACTTATCATAATTTTCGCAATTTCCATTTGACTCTTAATTTTCCTAATAAAAAATGGGGAGGGAGAGAGAGAGAGTCATCAAGGCTGCATGGTGAAACGACTATCAACTATGCTACATGTACATTATGGGTTACGTTAAATTTGACATTCTTTCATATGGCAGCAATTTACTCCATTAATTTTAAACACAACCATTCCATCACTTGTCAGATTTCTTTCACATGCGGAGCGTCAAACTCCTTTTTTATGTTACTAACTCTATCATATTCATTAGTTTTAACAAAAATTAAAATTAAAATAAGACAAGCAATCAAAATTATTAATGAAGTTGTTAAAAAAATTGAGTATCCCAACGTTTAAAGGAGAATCACGCTAGGTTTGATAGAGCCATTTAAAAATTACGTTGAAATAAGTTAAATTGTACATTCAAAATTCTTTCTTACTATACATATATATTTTTTTGGAAAAAATTTCTACGGTAGAACAGAATGAATCAAAACTAAAAATTAAATGAAATTGAATTGAATGTTTCCATTTACAAAATACCTGAAATTTAATGAATGATTCCAGTTCGGAAATGCTTGAACCAAACCTCCCAACGACCATCCTTATGTTTATGTGATATTATCCAATGAATAAAAATGCATTATAATTTCATTGCTTGACCCTAATTTTTTAAAACTCTTTTTTTTTTTTGTCAATCATACATTATATAGACACACAACTTTTATCAAAATCCACTAAAAACCCGATTTTTAGCCAAACCAAACAAGGGCTCATTGGATAATGTGTAGTAGCCGCGTTGCCACATAAACTTGTGCTAAATGTAGCATTATTACTCTAAAAAGATACACAAATCGCTAGCCTAAAATTTTATTGGATAAATTTCAGTATTCATTACAATATTAGAAATTCAAAGACAATTCTGATGACATACATGCACCAAAATTAACAAAAGCGAGTTTATAACTCGTCTCATCAATCAATATTCATCAGGATGCAGAATTCAGCATGTGCAAAGGCATGTGTTAATTAGTGCAAACCTCTATTGATTCAACTTGTATTTTTCCCCATTAATTGTTTGCACCTTGTCATTTATCTCTGAGATCTTCAATGGAAAGATGAAAACACCTCTGTTTCTACTGATTTTCAACATGGCCATCCAAGTAAGTAACGGCAACTGCAGCATGTAGAGCAGCTCCTATGGGAAGAACATCTTCATCAATAATGAAGTGGGGCGAATGCCACGGTTTGATAGGCTTGGTCGTCTCATTTCTTGTTCCAATCATAAAAAATGTTGCGGGCATCTTCTGTGAGTAGAAGCTGAAATCTTCAGCTCCCATGGTCATTGGGGTGAGCAGCACATTATTCTCCCCAAGCAATGATTCTCCAACCTTTTTAGCATGTCCGTATATCACAGGATTATTGATCGTAACCGGATAAGGTATCAGTTTCTCCTCCATGAAGTCGACTGTTGCAGTACACCTGTGGACAGTTGCTTGAGTTTCCACAACCTGTAAGCAGTAAATTCATAAACACCGTCTTCTTGTGTAATTGCAGGTGACAAAATAAAGAAATGTTTGAAGGAAGAATAGTTAAAAGAGGCTACCGAATATACAATACTATCGAAAATAATGTTTCACTTGTAATTTTTCTCTTCTAAAAAGAACTTTTCAAGCGAGTTTGTGTTTTGATCTTATATAATGACGTTGATTTTCAATTATTATGTTATATGTTAATGATTGTACTAGGGGAAAAACTACACGTTTTCAAGGAATTAAAAACCCTATCATCGTACATCTTTGGCACAAAGGATAAATGGTGAGTGTTAAGTACCTCTTTAATCCTTTGACGGATGTAGGAAAAACTTTCTGCATTCAAGAAACGAAACGTGCCACCAAACTTGACCGTCTCAGGGATTACATTTCCTGCCTGACCACCCTCTACATATGCAACTGAGATTACCTGCACAGTTACCCATGAGCAAGCAAGATTTTTATCAACATATTTCATTCGAATCTAGGGGCAAGAAACAGCAAACAAGCCAAGTCTCATTCTCAATAAATTTGGGGCTGCCTACAAGAATTCATTTTTCTTTCACTTTGTTCTCCATCATTAAGTCCATGGTAAGATCCAAGGCAATCATATCATGCACATTTATTTAGTTTCACCCCATCCTTCTCTAACTAGTTCTACAAGGATCCCATATTATAAAAAAAATTGTTCTGCAAACGGCCACACAGAAGGGAAATAATAATACCCTGGCCTCTAAAGGATCAGTTTCTCGAGAAACAATCTGCTGGACTGCGAGGATCGCCATAGAAAGAGCAAGAATTGGATCTCTAGTTTTATGTGGGCTTGCAGCGTGTCCACCTTTCCCTTGAATGATAGCTGAAAATCTGCCTGATCCAGCCATCATTGGACCAGGTTTCGAACTTATTGTACCAGTGGGCAAATGTGGTGCAACATGTAAGCCAAAAATAGCTTGAACCCCGTCTAGAGCTCCATCTTTTAGCACGTGATATGCCCCAGCATGACCTTCTTCACCAGGTTGAAAGACAAGCTTAACAGTACCCTAATACATAAAAATAGAACTTAGAAATTTCCCATCTGAGGAAAATACTTTAAAGAAACTGTCGGTTACTCGGTTATAAATCTTATGTACACTTCGATTATTTAGTATCATTGTTTACCTTCAACTTATGGGATATGCGCTTCAGCAATTTGGCTGCTCCAAGCAACATTGTCACATGAGCATCATGGCCACAAGCATGCATTTTTCCTTTAATCTTGCTCTTATGCTCCCATTCCACCAATTCCTACAAATAACAATTTGTTAAGCCATTAGATGCTTGACCAGTAAAGGGTTCTTTCTTGCAGTAGAATTATCATCGTTTGGAACATGAAAATTACAAGAACAGTATGAAAATGAATGAAAAGAACTCAAGCTCTAAGAAAATGTAGATTTAGTGTTATAACTCTACACAGAAGGTATCATGTGATTATCTCAGAAAATGAATTTTGAGAGAACCCATTTTTGCAGGCATCTATCGTGATTTCTCAAGAACTTTTGTTGCCTACAGTTATCGAACCAATTGGACAACCATTCGAAGTCCCAGACAGCACCTGAGTACTTGACTTCTCTACCTACCATTTAGCTCAGATGCTTAAAAATGATCTCATCTTCCTTTAATGCAATGTATAAACACAAGCAATCTAATAAGAAAAATTGACAAAAGATGGTGTCACTAGGACAGAATTTGTTATGGATTTAGAGCTCTCTGATAACTTGATTTATCAATTTTGAACATCAAAATTCTCAATCCAATTTTCATAGCTTTTGCATTTTCGCTGCAATCTTCCCCTCATAAGAAATGCATTAGTACTATAATAATTACTTTTGAAAACAGACTAGCGGCTACTTCTCCCCATACGAGCTGGATTATCTATCCGGTTGTTGTTTGAGAAATCAGATTTATTTTCTTGATTTCTTAACATTCTAATTTTTGTTTTAGAATTTAAAGTTTCAGTCACATTTCAATCTAGTATTTAGAAAATACAAAGAACGTCTACTCTTAGTTTTCCATTACATAGGTATAACGCAGACATAATGCAAACAAAGGAGAAAACATAACAAAAATTCAAGAATCATGCAAAATGTCACCTGGAGGTTTTACAGGGTATTACGTGTTTACTTACTACAATACTTAGGGGTACCTTTAAAGAAAAATCAAAAGTATGTTCTTTTTTACTCTAAAAAAATGCATATTCTTTTTTGTGAGAATACTCTCAGAAAAAAGAGACTTCATGATTTTTTAAATGTTTTGAAGACAACAACATACTAGCCAAGACTGACAACATTCATTACATTGTCGACTTACTACAATACTTAGTGATACTTTTAAGGGTGCAGATGCATATTCTTTTTGAGACAATACTCTCAGAAATAAGAGACTTTCATGATTTTGTAAATGTTTCTAAGGACTGAAAACAACATACAGACCAAGAGTGACTACCTTTCATTTTTGGTAAGTCCATGTTTTTACCTATTACAAGAATGAAGTAAAAAATTAACAGATAAGATTCACTTATAGCTCCTATATATCTGCTAGGCATTTGTTTCCCACACCGGCAGATAATAAGAAAAATAAAAAGGGAATGACAGTAAATGGAGGAATAAAAAAATAGTGGACTAAATAATAAAGCAAAATAAGGCATGCCAAGTAGCTTGTATTGTACAGGCAGACTCCATATCATTTTCACCCAACTTGCCCACATTACCTGGTTTGATTTTCTTTATACTTTTTCTCTCTTTTTAGGTCATACTGTAAAGTAATTTGCCATTTTCTAGATAAATATAAAGAAGCATCATCATAGTTTACTAGGTTACTATGTTCTTAGATTTAAAACACAATTTGAATTGGTATTATAGTGACGTTGTTTAACTTGGCGTCTATACCTAGAAAAACAGTAACATCATCTCCTTTACATTGATTCTTTTTCAAGCTTGTCCTCTTTTGTATACAAGAATGTTTTAAGAAAGATTAAAGTGAAGAAAGCCATTATCAAGGTCATTCACGAAATCCATTATCAAGTACCAAATTAACATAATCAAATAAAATTAAAAGGAAAATTTCCAGCCTTGGTCTTTGATTTGGGTGCCTTATGGGTTCTTTAGTCCACATCCTAAACTCTTTTCAAATCCTATCTCACTTCGGAAGGTCCCATGTGTCCAAGAACCGGGTTATTACTGCATCACTAAAACTATATTTTACTTTATAAGTTGAATGGCCTTCACTTTTTCTCTTGGTGGAATCAAATTTTTCAAAGAAACTGGGGAGAAAGTAGGTCTTACTTCTTGATTTTTCTTCCTCTTGAAATTCCTTAGGGTTCTATAGATTTTTTTTCCTTCTGTTTGTACAATTGTTTTTCTTCTAGTTGTAGGCCCTTCAAACAAAATTCCTAAGAAGTTCCTTGAGGTGTTTCTATCAACACAAAATTGATTGCACTATGAGTCTTGTATCAATAGTTGCATGTCTCACTCTTGAAGTTGAACGTCTCTCATAATCTTGAAGTGCAAGAGTTTCCCTATGTGGAGCGCACGTGGAAATATCTGTTTTCATAGCCAAACTTCGATAAATCTCCTCTTTTCTTTCTTGATTCTTTGAATATTATCACTTCTGGTTGATTTAGTGATATTGGGTGTCGGTCTAACAATTCAACTATTTGTGCCCAATCTATGAATTGAAACTAATTGTGCATAACGCGGAAATACTCTAATTAGTGTATTTTATGCACTTATCTACGCCATTAAGTATAGATATTTGGGAGTACTTTTGATGAATTATGACTTAATCTTTAGTATATATTGTTTGTTAGTTAAAACTGAATGATTAAAAATGAATTTGGAAGAAAGGAACCAAAAAAAAAACTAGCGAAAAAAGGGATTTCCAAAGTTCAGAAACTAAAGTGCAAATATTCAAAAATTGATTCAGACTAAAAAAAACAATGATGAAAGACTGTATAGAATCAATTGGATGAAATTGAAAGTCAAGGGACTAAATTGCAACAAGAAAGGACTCACTTCAACAAAGATGGAAAAGATTAAGACCAAAATGGATGCTTCCCATTTTGTATATGTACGATAGCACCTATTCAAGGGATGTGATCGCCAACTTAGCAGAATGGTGCAACCACAATAAATTGGCCAATGCGATCGCACGGGCCATTTCGGCTAGATGAAGGCAGCTTTCTTTATTCGATTGAAACTTTTTTGAAAACCAATTTTTAACTGAATTTTGACCTCTTTTAAGTATAGATGTGGGCTAACATTCAAAAACCTCTCTCTAACATCTCAAATCAAATCATATCTGATCAGCATATCTTTGGAGAATGAAGGGTTTAATTCACCATATATTGGAGAGAACATCAAACCTAGCAAGAAATCCAAGGCAAATTACATTAAAAACTTGACGAATCAAGGCTCCAGGTTAAAGATCAAGTAAAATAAATTGCTTCCACATATTTCTTGTATTCATACACATTTCGAGTGATGATTCTCCATTGTCTTTGTTATTTTATCATTAGAAAATTTCTGGACTAAATTTCCTTTATGTTGGGATGAAGATGAACCTTATTATTGCTTATTTTTAATCAAAAACCAAGTAATTTAGTTAATTTGTGTTGTTATTTGATCTTCTATACTTTGTTGCAAATTAAATGCTTGCGCATCATTTAGATATTTAGTTACTTGTTATAGTCTCGGAAGGTACATAATAGGTTTAAAATTTTGCAAGATTAACATGCAGACAATAGATGTTAGGAATAACATGTATGACGTGTGCGATCACCTAGATAATCGTGCAATTGAATACGTTACTTTGCATATGAATTCGGAATAAGAATATAATCAGGTCGTGCTTAGAATATGTTTTGACTTTTTCTCAAGAGAGATAGGTAGATAAAATTGGACTATCGATTGTCAAGAATACACATATCACACTAGGGGTGTGTTGAGCCACATTATTTTGGAAAAATGTATTCTGGAATAGTAGATTGATGGAGAATTTGTGGTTGAAAAAGAGGGAAAAGTTATTGATGTGATGGAAAAATGGAATAGTAGATTGATGGAGAATTTGTGGTTGAAAAAGAAGGAAAAGTTATTGATGTGATGGAAAATATTATTTTATTGAAGAATGTGTGGTTGAAAATGAGTAGAAGAATGAGAATGAAAAATTTAATGTGTACCAAACAAGGCCTAGATTACGTAGGCCGAGAATTGAAAATAGAATAATAATAATAAGCGGATTCGAAATTTCAACGCGTTATTGGCATACTTAGTTAAAAACAATCTTAGATAAATAGTAGATAATTTTGACATAAACACATAATCTCGTGTTGCGTTATATTCGAATCTGATAACGAACTAATATAATTCAATTTAAAGTTTATTCCTCGTGGAATGATACTCTTTCTCACTAAGTTATTACTCGTCAACGATCCCAGATCCCGTACGCTTACGGGGAACATAAGCTATATGCAAGACACTCCAAAGGGAAAAGTTATTATCTTTAACATTGAAATTGAAAGGAGTACAAATAGACGCAGAACACTTTCAAAGATAATGCTCTTACACTTTTCCATTCCAATTTTCATACTGATACTGTTTTCTACTAATTAAATTAATCCAACTTCAGAACTTCGTACAATTATATAACGGTTCTATATGATTTTGTAAATTCAGACTCCAAATTACCAATAATAAAATCATCCATCCATCTCAGACAAGCAAACTACTTTTCAGCAAATCTCGAGAAAAAAATAATACCAATAGAAAACAGTCCTGTTACGCGCGCGCGCGCGAGAGAGAGAGAGAGGCACCTGAATAGGGAGGCCATCCATGTCCGCTCTGAGACCAAACCAGGGCTGAGCCCCGGATCCAATAGTGGCCACCAATCCAGTTTCTGCCACAGGCCACTGGTACTTAATACCCAGCGAGTCAAGCTCATTTCTAATGAGTCGACTCGTCTCAAACTCTTCAAATGATAATTCCGGGTACTCATGGATTCTCCGACGAACTCTTTTCAACCAGCCAAAGAACTGGGCATCTTTTGCTGAGTCCAAAAGGTCCCGAGTCAACAACTCAGTCTCAAAACCCGGTAAAGAATGGGATTGTGACGATGAACAGATTGATACAAGTGAGAGTAGAGAGAAGCAAAAGAGCGTTCGAATCCTCTCCATACTGGAAAAAAATTGCTTCTTGTTTCCGGTGCCGTTGACAACATACGGCTAATGACCACCAAACTTTTATTAATTTATTATACATAATTGCGTTTTCACCTCTAAGGTTTGATAATAACAATGTTTTCCCAAACATTAAAAAAAGCTTATCGACCAATTAGAGCATCTCCAAATAGTTTACAAATTCTTAAATTTAGAGAGTAATTTTTTTTTAATTTATTTCAATAATGCTCTCTATTTCAACATTTTATAAGAAATATTAATTGCTTCTCATATTTTATTTAATATATTTTTGATATGTCAATTTTCGATAAATTCAAATATAATTTGAATAATTAAATAAATAGAGTATTGAAATTTATAATTTATTAAATGCAATCATTATAAAGTATGAATATACATTTGAAAATTCAAACACGTCTTCTATTTTAAAAGAGTAATGTTATTCGGCATTGGCACATTAAATGATAATTACATTTAAATGCAAGTTAAATGATCCATTTAATTGGACAAAAGTTGGTGGTTGTGATGAAAAATTGTGGAGAAATTATGGATCCACGGTCTCATAGTTTCTCTTTCTTTACAAGTCTAAAAACGATGCACATTAACTGTCGGCTGTTTTTCATATAATAATATAGTGAGAGTGAAAAAAATCAATTATCCTTTTATAATCACCAATTAAGGTAACATTCTTATCTTGTATAATATAATAATTATCATTTTAATGTAACATAATATTGAACTATGATATGGCTTTTGAAAAAAAAAATCTCCAAGTTTGATATTTCTAAAAATGTAATGTTGAAGTATGATAATTATGAAAAAAATATCTTTTATTTTATTTTATGTCATTCCTTTTTCTTTTTATCCATTACATGATTGAACTTTGAACCATAATTATTTGATCAAAAGGAGACACGGTTAGACATTTTTAGATTATAATTGTTGGTTTTAAAATTAAAAATTCACATCAACTTTTCTATCTGCGACATTATAGTTTTTCTATTATTTTTTTCTCCATAGATAGGGAGAGCTATGTAACCAAAATAAAAATAAAGGTTAGATAACTAGCATTTTAAAAGGATGCATAAATAGACTTAAGTTTTCCTAATCCTTTTTACATACACGTACATGTTTTAGAAAGCTTTAGTGATATTATTCTTATAGTTATATTATCCCAATAACCATGTGGGAGTGTGGATTGTGTTTCTTAGTAAGATTTAATTGAAAAGAGATTGACGTTAACGTGGACAAGAATATCTTCTGTCTTCCTTTGTATAACATGTTATAGACTTATAGTTTAGAAATAATGTAACTTTGGAATTATTTCCCATTTGAAATTATTGTAAAAGCAACTTTTTTACCTAATAATTTCAAAATTTAATGAGACTCGTATCACATTTTTGTCCCAAAATCTTAAGTGCATGTGTACTTGGCAAGGTTAAAAAGTATGATTCTTCTTCTAACGAGTTCAAAGATATGCACAAAAAAGTGGCATGGGGCACCTTTAAGAAAGAGCAAGGACCAAGGAGTGAAAGTGGCGAAAGCATAAGGCAGAAGTGAATCGATGGCTATCGAAGGAGTTGAAGTCATGGTGGCTAACGAGAATTAGCACCGACACCGTAGCTCTCATATTTCTTCTTTCCCCTGTTTTCACATATAAACTTCAACGGGTGTTTGCTTTGGATGATTGCCAACGCTGGTTTTAGGGGACTGGATGGTCTTTTATTATGAAATTTCTAAATGGTTTAGAGCTAAGCTTGGCTAACTTTAAGGAGGATAATTGAATTCACCTTCTATCTTGTGGTTGAAATAAAAATTTGAACTAAAATCATGTTTGTATCATATAAAATATATTCGTATCATTTAAATAATTGAGGATTTGGACGCTAGTGAACAGTAAGAGGATGGTTTTGACGCTAATGAGTAGTTGGAGGATGATAATTTGGTCACCTTCAAGTGATAAATGCTTGATTACAAATATTTATTATACATCTTCTTTGTAAAGGACCAGACCCATCTTTTAGAAAATTGTAATTTGGTCATCCAACTAATGAGAAACTCGAAAACTGTCATCCAACTTCTAGAAAAAAAAATTTAGGTCACTCAACTTATTTGAAACTCGAAATCAATCCTTCAACTTTGAAATTAATAATTTGGCCAACCAACTAATATGATACTCGACATCAATCCTCCAACCTTGAGGAAATAATAATGCGGTCTTAGAAAGAAGTAAATCAGTCCTCCAAGTTTTAGAAAATAGTAAATCATCCTCCAAAGTTTCAGAAAATTATATTATAGTCACCTGATTTTAGTAAATAGTAATTTGGTCACCCAACATTTAAAGTAGTAATTTTGTTATCCAACTAATGAGAAAATTGAAAATAGTCCTCCATCTTTTAGAAAATACTATTTGGTCCTCACTCTTTTACAAAATATTAATATGATTACTCAACCAATGCCGTCACCCAACTAATTAAATACTTGAAAGAAGTCCCCTCCATCTTTCAGAAACTATTTTAGTTGGTCGCCCAATGTATGTGAAACTCTAAGTCAGTCCTCTAACTTATAGAAAATAATAATTTGGTCACCCAACTAATTATTAACTCGATGCAAGTCCTCCAACTTTTAGGAAACAATAATTTCTTCACCCAACTTTTAGAAAATAACAATTTAGTCACCCAGCTTTTAGAAAATTGTAATATGGTCATCCAACTAATGAGATTATAATTATTGGTTTTAAAAATTCACATCCACTTTTCTATCTACGACATTATAGTTTTTCTATGAATTTTTTCTCTGTAGACAGAGTGAGCTATGTAACTGAAATAAAAAAAAATTAAGCTTAGATAACTAAATAGTAGTTTAAAATGATAAATAAATAGACTTAAAGTAAATTTTCCTAAACCCTTTTGGGGTTAATTCCCTAAATGGTGACCAAACTTTTCTTAAAAAGTTTCATAAGGTCTCTAAACTTAGAAATTGTCCCTGTTAGTCACTTAACCTTGAAAATTGATATCTCATCTATCACTGAGTAATTTACGCTTGCAAAATTGGAAGGATTTGACGGCGTTGAGCATGAGTTTACGTGTATGTGGCTGTTTTTATTCACAAAATCATCCAATGCATATTTGAGTTTTTTTTAATGACCATTGAATGTGGAGATTGGTTTTTGAAATTTGAATTTCATAAAACTTATGAGCTGGATTATTATAGTTTCTAACTAATTATAGCATGATTTATATAAAAAATTGATTTATAGTTTCCAAATGTGTGCCACGTAAGCCATACTATTAGACATGTCATCAAATTATTCCAATTTTGCAAGCGTCGTTTGTGCTGTGATGGATGGAGTATCAATTTTCAAAATTAAGTGATTAACGTGAGCAATTTTTTTAAAATTCTTTGACACCGTGAGAACTTTGAGAAAAGTCGAGTGACCATGTAGGGAAATAACCCCCCTTTCTACATACATGTACATGTTTTAGAAAGCTTTTGTGAGAATCTTTAGGCACCTATTTTAATATAATTATCACAGTTATACTATCCCAATAACCATTTGAGGGTTTGGATTGTGTTTCTTAGTACGATTTAATTGAAAATGGATTGACATTAACAAGGATAAGAATATCCTTTTGTCTTCATTTGTATAACATTTTATAGACTTAATAGTTTAGAAATAATGAAATTTTGGAAATATTTTACCTAATAATTTAAAAATTTAACGAGAGTCAGGTCACATTTTGTCCCAAAAAGTTAAGTGAACGTATATTTGGCATAGTTAAAAAGTATGATTCTTTTGCTAACAAGTTCACTGATGTACTCTCATGTATATACACAAAAGGCAATATGGGCCATTGTTCGATGAAATTCCGCAAG
>CAIGRP010013819.1:0-16008 GCA_903798385.1 Fraxinus cuspidata
TTTTATTTTTGATAAATTGGTCAAAGGCCTTTTGAACAAAATCATTGTGAAGGATGGCCATCTCAGTTCATTCCCCCTTAAATTAATGAGTTAAGATTTATGAATTTTGAATTTATGATTTTATGTTTTATGAGCATTACGGCGAGTCTGACTTGTGAGCCTATTGTTAGTTTTATGAAAATTGGAAATTTTGTGAATTTGAGAATATGTGATATCATATGACTATGGAAATTGTGAAAATTGGAAATTTTGGAAATGGAAACTTGATGATAGTTTTCTTTCCATTTACAAGAGATTAGTCCCGCGAGATCGCGATCTAATTCTAACGTTTAATTTCTATACAGATTATGGAACGATTTTTTCAATCAAAATGAAAGTCCGTACCTAGTGCATCTATATATTAATTGAATTTTTTTAGATAATATTTAATTAAACATTAATAAACGATCTCTTTATTGTGACAGTCGACGATCAACAGCCGCCCTCCTAGCTGGCTCCAATTCTTGGATCCGCCACTGCTAACAGTTACAATAATAGTCACTCGATTAAAAATATTAATGTTAAATCATTCATGGCATTGTTAAGTGCTAATGTGTCACCAAATAAAGTTATTTATTACACCAAGTAGTAAAATTGAGAATTCGAATTTAGGAGTTAAACTGTACAAGAAAAGATGTAGCAGATTTAGCTTCTATTTGTATAGCTAAAAATCAGATTTTTAGTAGATTTTAATAGAACTTGATAAAATGTGTAGTTGAATAGTTATAGATCCCATGAAATATATGGTTAAAAATTATTGTTGACTTTAACTTGTATTAAAATTGAGATTTTAAAGTCCACCAAGTAGGGACTTAGCTTTGTTTAGATTTTAAGTTTAGATCGTATGATAAACCCACTCTATTATTTTAACAATGATTTTTTCTTGAATTTACATAATAAGTAACATCATTTGGTGACAAATTGACACCATGACGCCATGTTGAATGATCATTGTTGTAACCATTAAAAATTTGGGTAACTATTATCATAAAAAAATATCTTCAGTCCCCCTAAACTTAGTCACGCAAAACCTCAATAACGATTAAGGTATTTAAACTTAAAAATTACGTAGTTTGACCCTAACAATACCTAGATGGGAGGTCAATATGTATTTATGCGGAATTAAAAATATTTAACAATCAAATAGCAACAAGTCTAATTAATTATTTTTCTAGATGATTAAACATGTAATTCAATTAGGGATGGCAAAAAAGCTCGGGCGGCTCGAGCTCGGATCGGAACCAAATAACATATAAAAAAAATTAATTTCTCTTAAGTTTAAATGTATTTTTTTATATATATTAATATTTAGCTATTATTTATAACATGCATAAATTGCACAAATTTTAAATACATTATAAAAAATTATAGATTTATAACGAATTTTTTAAAAAATACGAGCCAACTCGACTCGGCCCGCTAAGGCTCGAGCCTAAAGCTCGGCCGAGCCTTATTTTTTGGCCGAGCTTTTGCTCGGCTCGGCTCGTGCCCAAAAATGCTCGAACGTGTTTTGCTCGAGCTCTTTGAGTTTCGGCTCGAAACTCGGCTCTGCTCGGCTCGTTGGCATGACTAAATTCAATTAATCCTATGTTGAAATACCGCAGTTATGTAAGCAATAAATAAACACAAGAATTGATCACGGAGAAATCCCAATTGGGTAAAAATTCCGGATACTTTGCAAATCAACAATCCACTATAAACGATTTATAACTTACAGTCTACCAGCCTAGACGACGACTCGCATTATCTGATCTCCTAACTGCAATTCCTACAGCTCTCTTGGATTATGTGCTCCTGTACCAACTCCTAACTGTAGTTTCCAAAGCTCTCCTAGATTGTTCTATCCTACAGCAACTCCTAACTTCGTGAAATTGTCTATCCCCTGTGGATCCAATGAAGAACACCGCGTTCTTCAACAATTAGAACTCCAGTTACCTTCCCTTGATCTTCAAAAACTCTGACAGATATGAAGGAAGTAGTAGTTTGGTATTTAGATTTTGGATATGATGTTTTTCTCACCGGAAAGAACAATTACAAATGAATGATGAAGGTTAAAATCCCAAAGAGATGAAAAGAATATGAAAAGTGAAGTGTTTGCTCAATAATCAACCTTAGAAATTACATTATGTGGCGTTCAAGTATTTATATGTAGGTTAGGGAACGAATGGGTTGGACAAAAAGCCTTTAAAAATTGAATTAAAAAATTTTCGGATGACGTTGTAGCTTGAGTGAAGGTCTAGTGACAGTCGAGCGATAGGTTGTCGTTCGAGCGAATGTGAGGCGACAGTCAAGCGATGAAATTTCTGTTTTTGATGCTTGAGTCAAGTCCTGGCGACAGTCTAGCAAAATTGTTGCACCGTTTTTCCTTCTTTTCCATCCTCGAACCCTTGTCCTAAAATATCACAACTTATACTAATTGCACACTACTCTTTGATTTTTTACAACATATCAACTCTAGTCCTTTTTGTTCACGGAATAGTCAATTACATTAAATACCTAACAATCTCCCCATTTGACATTCTATGACAAAACTACAATTTAAAGTCAAGGCAGTAATAAACTAAAAGTACAGACTCAAAAACTGACACACCCTCAAAACTGTACAACTCAAATACCCAGTGTAAAATATATGTGAAATAATATTAAGTGTAAAATCAATTTAAGCAGCTTATCAAGCAATACTAAATGTAAAAATGATTCAAGCATTTAATAAGTCATAATTCATTTTTCGGTGTCATATTATATTGTAAATTAAGATGTAATTTCAATGTAACCCAACATACCAAAATGAAACATTGATACCACTAAAACATCAAAACTTAATTAGCAATACNATTTATCATTTCATCAAAAATATATAGATCACAGTGTCAGTCAAAATAAAATCATCAAGTGTCAATATAAAATCATCATATACTCCCTAGTTTTGTCACAAATTGACAAGGGACCAAGAAATAACATACAATAACCCAACAATGCAGGTGTTATCAGTCACAAGTGTAAGCAATCAGCAATAAACATTCGCACACACATGACCCAAGTTGAACATAGAGTAAATTGTATAAGTGACCAATATGCGTAAAGTGCCACCAATTTTCTGGTTGTAGAACTCCAAACCTTAATTTTGTAAGAAAGGACACGCAAAACATCACTGCCAATAAGGATATTCTCCTACTTATGAAAGTCAAACCAAGTAAAGCACATTAGAACCTATACATTAAAGCTCGTTGTGAATACATAATTTCATTCTACCCTTGACGTTCAACATATATTTTGCACAGCCATGAATCTTATAAATTTTTTTCACATCTTAAGTGCATACTCATTTCCATTAAGCGATTAAAATGACCTATGTAGCGAATTTTAGGCCAGTTAACCCAAGTCAAGTGACTATAGGCACTAGGTTATGAGAAACCCGCATGCTTAATCTCTCAAGTCAAATATGCTTCAAAAAGTAACATAACATATTAAGCATTTTGCTTTATTGGATATACTTTTTGGTTTATAGCAGGGACACACTTGAGTTTAGGTCTAATAAATAAGGTCAATTCGTCTTCAAAGTTACCCCACGACATGTGACTGCCAACCTAAATCTCACACACGCGGTAGAGTCTCACTAACAAAATCATAGTGTGTGCAGTGTAGATGGTATATGAAGAGACATATACAAAGTACTACATACATAGCCTAAGCCAACAATGGAAATTATGTTACAACTCATCAAATAAACTCATGCCTGATCGTAACCAACAAAATCAAGTTCAGTATACGTGTAGGTATAAACAAACTGTCCCGCACACATATCTATTTATAATTTCAATGTACCAAATTGGGTGTGTGTGTGTGTATAATAATGATGATGATGATGATAATAATAATGATAATAATTATATTATTATTATTATTATTATTATTATTATGTAATATAAAGCATGAATGCACTAAGCACACAAAAACAAAGTTGCCAACACAAAAAACTAAAAATACAAGTAAATAACAATAACAATAGAAAAATGCAGATGTGTTCTCATAGAAAACAAACAAACAAATATGATGCATACAAAAATTAATGCACATAGTGGTAAAGTATGAGCATGCACCAACAATACTTAATCAATGAGGCACACAAATACCAATAGTTGTCCGAAGATATTCAAATCGAAGACTATCTAATGGCTTGGTAAATAAGTCAGCTAACTAGTTTTCTGTAGAGATATGTCCAAGAGTAACAACACAAGTTTCCATAAGCTCTCGAATGAAATGATGTTGTATGTCAATATGTTTCGTTCGAGAATGTTGGACAGGATTTTTGGAAATACTAATGGCACTAGTGTTATCACAGAACACAGTCATGTTACCTTGCTCAATTCCAAAATCACTCAACATCTGCTTCATCCATAGCACTTGAGTGCAGTAACTTCCTGCAGCTATATATTCATCCTCTACTGTGGATAATGAGATAGAATTTTGTTTCTGACTCATCCAAGCAACTAGATTGGCTCCAACATAAAAGCAGCCTCCAAAAGTACTTTTTCTATCATCTAAATTTTCTGCCCAATCGGCATCGGAATAACCAGCAAGATCAAGATTAGAGTCCCGAGAGTACATGATCTCATAATCTACAGTTCCATTAACATATCGGATGACACGTTGTGCGTCGCTCAAGTGATATTCCTTGGATCAGTCTGAAAGCACGCACAAACCCATACACTAAAAGTTATGTCGGGTCTACTAGTAGTAAGATAAAGCAAACTACCTATCATATTCTTATACAGTGTTTGATCAACACTCTTACCTGTAGGATCATGATCTAATTTGATACTTGTGCTCATAGGGTCTAGTATGTTTCTTGTTGTCCAGAGCAAAACGCTTGACAAGATTTTTTGTATATCTCGGTTGAGATATGAATAATCTATCATTCGTTTGTTTGACTTGGAGACCAAGAAAGTAATTTAATTCTCCAATCATGCTCACTCAAATTCTTTCTATACATTCAGCGAAATCATAAGTAAGAGAATCAACAAGAGAACCAAAAATGATATCATCAACATAGATCTGAGTTATGGTGATGGTTTCCTCAATGCATCTTATAAATAAGGTTCTATCCGCACCAGCTATCGAGAAATCATGTTCCATGAGAATGCAGTAAGCCTATTATACCAAGCTCTGGGAGCTTGTTTAAGACCATATAAAGATTTATTCAACCTATAAACATAGTGTGAATATTTAGGATCAATAAACCCTTTAGGTTGTTCAACATATGCTTCTTCTTGAAGTATTCCATCCAGGAAAGCACTCTTGACATCTATTTGATATAATTTGAATCCTAAAGTGCAGGCTACGGCCAGGAGAATTCTAATAGATTCAAGTCTTGCTACCGGGGCAAAAGTTTCATCAAAATCTACACCTTCAACCTGAGTATATCCTTTGGCGCCTTATTTCTTGTTATAGTACCTTGATCATCGATTTTATTATTAAATATCCACTTAGTATCTATAACATTACAATCATCAGGCCTAGGAACTAAATCCCAAACTTTGTTTCTCACAAACTGATTTAGCTCTTCATGCATCGCGTTAACCCATCATTCATCCTTAAGTGCTTCATAGACCTTGGTAGGCTCAATCTAAGACACATAGTTGGCATATGTCAAGTTGTTTAATACTCTCTTTCGAAATCTCATCCCTTCTTCTAAGTCTCCAATAACGTTAACGTTATGATGGTTCGTCTTAACTCTGGATGAAGGTTCTTTAGGATGTTTAGTTTTATCATCAGGTATGGATTCCTTATTAGGTGTATTTAAGCCATTAGTTGTGTGTGAAGGGTCAGGAACTAAAGTTTCTATTGGTTCAGTTACTATGTCAAGACCAACACTCAAGTGTTCCAGATTTACACAATCTCCTTCAATATTTCCCTCACTACAGACATCATCCACCACAACATTGATGGATTCCATCACAACTCGTGAACGAGTATTGTATACCCAATAGACTCGACTATTTCTAGAGTATCCTAGGAAAATTTCCTCGTCACTTTTAGAATCAAACTTTCCCAAATTTTCTCTATCTCTCAGAATGTAACATTTGCTTCCAAACATACGAAAGTACTTGACAGTAGGTCGTTTACTTTTCCAGATCTCATAAGATGTCATATCAATTTTAGGTCTTAGATAAACCATGTTTACTATGTGACATGCAGTGTTAATGGCTTCACCCCAGAAATGCATAGCTAGTCCCTTACCATGAAGCATGGCTCTAGCCATCTCTTCAAGTACGTGATTTTTCCTCTCAACAACCCCATTTTGTTGTGGAGTGATTGGCGAGGAGAACTCATGCTGGATTCCCCTCCTCCAAGCAGAAGTTCTCAAGATTAGAGTTTTAAAATTCTTTTCCATGATCACTACGAATTCGTGATATGCTAAAGTATTTCTCGTTCCTAAGCCTCTTGCACAATGAGCTAACAAGACCGAACACCTCAGTTTTATCTATTCTCAAACTCTTTTTTATAATCACTATGAATTCATGATATGGTAAAGCATTTCTCATTCCTAAGCCTCTTGCACAATGAGATGATAAGACCGAACACCTCAGTTTTTTCTATCAACAACTCAATCCACGTATATTGAGAGAAAAAATCAATTACCACCAAGACATATCGTTTACCCCCAAGACTTTCGGTTATAGATGATCCAATTAAGTCCATATGGAGTAATTCAAGTGGCTTGCTTGTCAAGATCTTAGAAGTTTATTTATGAAAAACTCTGAGCTGCTTACCTTGTTGACATGGGCCATATACAGTGGTATCAACATTTTCTAGTTTAGGTAAGCCATTTATAAGTTTCTTCTTGGCGACCTTAGACAAACTTTTATGGTTCATATGACCAATCCGTTAATGCCACAGTTCAGTGATGTTAATCTTGGCACTGCTGCACACGTAGTTGGAATGAGGTAGAACTCCATAACAATTATTTGAAGTTCTTACACCTTCAAAAATAATGTTGCTCGTAAAATCAAACATGGTACACCATTTCTGGACAAAACTAACTTCGAAATCAGCATATCATATTTGACTAATGCTTAACAAGTTGGACTTTAATCCTTTCACATATAGCACATCTGAGATAGCAGGTAGTCCGGATATATTAATGACACATTTTCCAAAAATAGGTGCAGTAGCTCCGTCCCTAAAAGTAACCACACCGTCGTTCCAATCATCGAGAGATGAGAACAAGGTTTTGTCACCACACATATGCCTTGAACCCGACTATCAAGATACCACATAGAGTCATTTTGAGTTTTAAGTGCAATGTGAGCAACATAGCAACTCAGCTGAACTTCAGACCTATAAAGGTCACTCTTCTTTACCCAAACTTGCTTAGAAGTAGAAGTGATTTTAGTTAACCGAGTCATCATCTCGGATAAGTGGCTAACCCGATTGGTAAGGAAGTTAATCGTGCTCCAGATATCCTGATTTTTACTTCTAGTTGCGAGTTTACGACACCTAGGTCTTGTGTCCCAAAGTGCCACAATGGTGACAGGTGGGAATAAACCTATGCTCAAACCTGATCGGAGGTTGTTGCCGATATGTAGGTCGATTGACCGTACGTTATCTAGTAGGTCTCGATCCTAAGTCATTTTTACCCTTTGGTTCAGGATAAACAACATTTTGAGTCTTGTTAGTGGGCGGGACGAATGTGGTCTTGGATGTACTTGCAGTAGTGTCACCATTTTGAACGTAACCTAGACCATGCCTATTTTCAGCAGGCTTGTTCATCCCCAACAGATTTTTGAGTTTTTGCGAACCACTCATGAACGAATGAAGTTGAGTTAAGGATTTAACTTTGGCTTCCAAGACCTCATTAACGAGCTTCAACTCATTCAGAATTTTGGTAGAGTCCTGAAGGTCACCTATAAGTTTTTCTTTTTCTCTTTCAAGATCATTTAATTTTTTTAGTATAACTTTATTGACCTTTTAAATCTTAAGACTCTCCTCAAATAGTTCACGATAAGGTTCGTGAATATCAGGTTCATCCTCAGACTCTTCCTCAGACTTATCACTATGTTCTTCAATATCGACTTTTTCACTTTCCTTATCAAATTCTATCGTAGCTATAGATGTGAAGATGTGAAGGCCATGAAATTATGTTTATCTTCACCACCAGAGCCATCACTCTGAGCACTCGAATCTAATTCATCATCACTCAAGGTCACTACTAAAGCCTTACGTTTTCCTTAATTGAACTCTTTTTCAAGTTAGGACTTTCATTCCTATAGTGACCGTAACCCTGACACTCATGGCATCTAACAGATTGAGTTTTCTTAATGGGAGTCCTAGACGTATTTTTCTCACATCTATCTTTCGAGAATTTACTAGGGAATTCATTTTTCTGTTCTTGCAGCTTTCTCCTCTTCCTCATTACCTTTTGAAATTTTTTAACGAAATAAGCTATTTCATCGTCCATAAGCATCTCAGCATCAATAGACTCACCCTCTTCTTTTCTAATCGTATTCATGGCTATGTATTTAACCTTTTTAGGTTGAGAAACGGGTGAGTTCATAGGTTTGAAGGGATCCTACGAGTTTTTCTATTTTAACAGCATCTAAGTCTTTACTTTCTTCAATCGCGATGACTTTAGGTCTAAACCTTTCAGGAAGGGATCTAAGGACTTTTCTAACGATCATGGACTCAGGAATCTTCTCACCTAAGTTAAAACTCGAATTCACTATGTCATTTAGCTTTCATCGAACGATTCATCGTCCTTCATTCTAATTTCTCAAACCTAGAGGTTAACATCTGCAATTTAGAATTTTTAACCATTTTAGTTTCCTCGTATGTGGTTTCTAAGATTAGCAGTCTCATACATCGAAATTCTCTTAAACTCTTCAATGGACACATCCATGAACAGGGCATGAATGCCCTTACTATTCCAGTTACATTCATCTAAGTTAGCTTTAGTCCATAATGAAATATTAGTGGGTGTAACTACACCAGCAACAATAGTTGAAGGTGGAGTCCACCCAGTTTGAATGCTAATTCAAATACGTTCATCCAAAGCTTTAAGGACGACTTTCATTCGAACTTTCCAATAAGTATAGTTGCTTCCATCGAAAAACGAAGGCACACACAATGACTGACTCATCTAAATTTTATTAAAGGTCAAGAATCGAATTAAGGCTCTGATACCAATTGAAAATCACGTAATTTGACCCTATGAACACCTAGAGGGGGGGTTGAATAGGTATTTATGCGGAATTAAAAATATTTAACAATTAGATAGCAATAAGTCAATAATTAATTATTTTTCTAGATGGTTAAACATGCAATTCAATTAATCTTATGTTGAAATACCGCAGTTATGTAAGCAATAAATGAACACAAAAATTGATTATGGAGAAACCCCAATTGGGTAAAAACTTTGGGCACTTTACTAATCAACAATCTACTATAAACGATTTATAACTTACAGTCTATCAGACTAGACGATGACACGTACTATCTGATCATCTGACTGCAATTCCTGCAACTCTCCTGGATTATGTGTTCCTGCACCAACTCCCAGCTGCGTTTTCCAAAGCTCTCATGGATTGTGCTATCCTGCAACAACTCCTAATTTCGTGAAATCGTCTATCTCCTGTGAATCCAACGAAGAACACCGCGTTCTTCAACGATTGGAACTCCAGTCACCTTCCCTTGCTCTTCAAAAACTGTAACAGATATGAAGGAAACAATAGTTTGGTATTTGAATTTTGGATATGATGTTTTTCTCACCGCCGAACAATTACAAATAAATAATGAAGGTTGAAATCTCAAAGAGATGAAGAGAATATGAAAAGTGAAGTGTTTGCTCAATAATCAACCTTAGAAATTACGTTCGGTGGCGTTCAAGTATTTATATGTATGTTGGGGAAAGATTGGGCCGGACAAAAAGCCTTTAAAAAATTAATTAAATTTTTTTTGGATGACACTGTCGCTCAAGCGAAGGTCTAGCGACAGTCGAGCGAGAAGTTGTTGCTCGAGCGAAGGTGAGGCGACAGTCGAGCGATGAAGTTTTTCTTTTTGACGCTCGAGCTAAACCTTGGCAATAGTCTAGCAAAATTGCGGCACCGTTTTTTCTTCTTTTTCATTCTCGAACCCTAAACCTAAAATATGACAACTTATACTAATTATACACCACTTCTTGACTTTTTACAACATATCAACTCTAATCCTTTTTGTTCACAAAATAACCAATTACATTAAATACCTAACAAAACCCCCTTTGAATCTCGCATAGATAAGCTAAACTTTCTCACTCTCATCTTGTAAGAGAAATGAGGTGTATTATCAACAATTTTCTACATAATGTGATAAAATGGTATATTGAACAATATCGAATTTGATTTTCCAAAATCCTTGAACCTAGATTGGATTCACAAATACCACTTAATAAGATGTTCAATTCTCTAAAAAAACTCATTGATAGAAAAAAAAAATTAAAAAAAAAATCAGAAGAATAAGGTTGGAATAAATTTCCAATCATCACCCGTCGTAGTGTTACACAATGGGATACACTTGAAACATTTACCTCGAAATTCAATGGGAAATTTCATAATATTGATGAACAATATATAGTAACAAATTTTATCTTTTCAATATTTATTCATGGATAAATTTGTATGAAAGTGAAATTCATGACTGTCATTGAGCAATCAAGATCTTAGGAAGTGAATACATATACACCTAATATCTGCTTACAGACAAAGAAAAACATTACTGGTAAATACTGTCTGCTTCTGTGTTATTATGTCGTACATATATCCACACCAATAAAGAAAGGAAGACATCTCTCCTGCACACTAGCATCACAGATTCTCCTAGCGATACTCGAAGCTAATGAATTAAATCAAATACGAATTCACGAGTTGGCATTTGGTCCATCCATCTATTATAGATGAAGCATGACAACTGCTGTAACTTAAAATATAAGTTTTAACCTTTCAAGAATTAAAACCATTTAATTTTCAGGTTTTGATTTATTTAAAATTAAAAACATTATAATTCTATATTGTAACTCATAATTTTGGATTAATTATGGGGGTTGAATTTGTTCCTATAAAAGGGTGTGATTTTCATGGGGTTAAACATGCGTGAAAAAATAACTTGATAGAATATTCTCTACACTTATATATTATTTTTTTATAGTTTTGGCAACTCGATAAAGACTCGTTCCTTGTCACTCTGTGGTCATGCCATAGAAAGAGAACCAATTGTGAATCATATGAGTTTTATCTTGAATCCGTGTAATGTCGAAAGTACTTGCACAAATGGGAGACAACACGATTTTATGAGAGCATCCTTGATGTGACTCTCTAAGGCTTGCTGTCCAGCCCTCTTCTTATGTTTATATTATTGTTGAATTTTATTACTTATATTTATGTTTTAAATTGTTATGTTAATTGTTAATTTATTTACACACAAATTACTCATTCTTCCCAATGACAACATAACGTACAGTCACGGACGGATCCCCAACTTTTGAGAACTTTTTTTTATATATAGAACCGTGTTTGGTATCAACTGAAATCTAATTTTAATTTAAATCAAAATTAACAATTAATTTTAATAACATATTTCATGGAATCCATAAGTGTTTTAACTTTTATAAAAAAATACTAAAAATTTGATTTTAATCTCCACAAAGCATGAACAAAATCATAATAAATTTTAATTTTAATAACATGCTAATTTTAAAAATTTTCTGACGAGCATACGCTAATCGAATCTACAAATTGCTTATGTTATCTCAAAGTATATTTCGAGAACTACATTATGGCCATATCGAATAGTCCAAACAGATATTGAAAATAGTTGAAAATACGTTAAACATGAGTTTTAAAAAAATATGTTTAACTCCCACTTTAAAAAAAAAAAATCAATTATTTCATTAATATTTATTATGTTGCGATACAAATTTCTCAGTTTAATTTTCATGATTTTATTAGAAAATTTTATATGGAATAAGACATTAAAAATTTTCGAAATTTTACATCCGAAAAAGTCATATCTCATGTAAATTTTCGAATGCAAAATTACATGGGGTATGATTTTTTTTTTTTTTTTACGTAAATTTTCGATTGTAATTTTCGATTGTAAAATCTCTCAACCTCTTTACAAGTTCGATTGTGCTCCCCTAACTTTAAACTTTTGGGTCCGCCCCTGCGTGCAATACATCAATTTTGGCGGTATGTCGCAACTTGAGCATGCGGCAATTTAAGGGAGAAAAAAAATTATTAACTTCAATAACTAGAGAAATAACATGATGCGAAAATAACATTTTCTCGGTATGTAAAAGAAAAACACAATATATCAGCCCAGCTTGCGAAAAGTTCATAGAATTATAAACATATGTGCATCAATCCGTGTTGCTAAAAAGCAAGAGGTTCAATATCTCCAAACCAACGAAAGGATCAGCTATGCAAGTCAAATTACCTCAATGCAACATATTGAAGGGACTTTACATTGAAAACAGTTATCCAAGCAAAATGGTTACCTATCTACTTCCAGCACCATCGCCATCAATAGAAGGCTTACGATTTAAGAAGCGGATAACATCTTCAATCCTACACATTGTATGATAAGTAGAGTACACGGTTAGGAAATGCCACTACACAAAGAAGAAAAAATTATTTGAGCATTCCAACACCAAATTTCTGTATTAAGAGTGATTTTTTTATTTTTTTTCATTCTAAGTTGAGTAAAATGCAACTACATTTCCCTAAGTTATAGCATCTTTTGCACTTTTAGCAATTTAATAAGTCAAAAAAATACTTTAATGACCAATTTGAAATTTTGCTCGAACTTTAACTACCATTGGTGAAATTAACTATCATTAAGTCCTATACCAGTGAAAATGAAGAATAGTGGATAGGGTCATAAGAATTGGCCAAGGAAAAAGAACACGCACCACACAGTAACCTATTCCATCTATCCCCTCTATAAGAGCTACTTCCACACCATCCATGCAACAGAAAATTGTATTATCTGCTGTTTTGATAGTACATTCCACTGGCACTAAAAAATACTGCCTTGGCATAATCACTATCTATATATTCACCCATTCTTCTCCCATTAGAGAGCGATTCTTTAATTCTCCCCCGATCGCAAAAAATGGAAAACAACACGCAGCAAATGGCGGCTACACAGCCGGCAGCTTACCCACCGCAGACACCATACCACCACCTCCTCCAGCAGCAACAGCAGCAGCTCCAAATGTTCTGGAACTATCAGCGGCAGGAGATCGAGCAAGTGAATGATTTTAAAAACCACCAGTTGCCTTTGGCTCGCATTAAGAAGATCATGAAGGCTGATGAAGATGTGCGTATGATCTCTGCCGAGGCTCCGATCCTCTTCGCGAAGGCGTGTGAGCTCTTCATCCTCGAGCTCACAATCCGATCCTGGCTCCACGCGGAGGAGAACAAGCGTCGTACTATGCAGAAGGACGACATTGCGGCTGCAATCACACGCACTGATATATTTGATTTTCTGGTGGATATTGTACCAAGGGATGAGATCAAAGACGAGGCCGTGGCATTGGGAGGGATTGTGGGCTCGCCGGCAGCTGCGAGTGGGGTACCTTATTATTATCCGCCAATGGGACAGCCGATGATGGGAAGGCCAGCTGTGCCTGGTGTGGATCCTGGGGTGTACATGCAGGCACCGCCGCCCTCCCAGGCGTGGCAGTCTGTGTGGCAGACTGGTGCAGATGACGGGTCCTACGGCAATGGTGGTGGTGCCATCAGTGGCCAGGGTAACCTCGACGGCCAAGGGTAATCTCTTATTCTTTAAATTTTTTTCTATTTAAAGAATAGAACTTTAGTTTACATGTATGTTTTTAGTAATTTCTCCTAAAATTCTTCACATTCTTTTTGTGAAAATGTAGAAATTGACAATGTGGGCTGTGGGGTTGTGCGATTTGGAGTTTAATTTACCTTCTTATATTAATGTCAGGGATAAAGTCCTTTTTTAACTGTATATCTGTTCGCTTGAGAATGAAAAATATTGTTTATCTTTATTATTCTTCATTAAAAGTTTCATCTTTTTTGGGTAGTACTTTTAATTTTCATTGACCTCTGGAAATTTCACAAGAACTAAGCTCGACAATGCGGATTTTTTTCCTCCTAAAACAGAAATAATACCCTTTTATTTAAATCAGTATAAAACCATCCTTCAATCCCGCGTAACTGTATGAGCCACAGCTATAAATTTTTGACTTTCAATCCTCATTTAGTATTCTAAGCAGATTACTCCATGGTAAAATTCCACTAACAATCCTGGATAAGAGTTTCAGCTAGATGTGAACATCCAAAAGATTATGCTACATAGGAGAATGGAGCAGATATATCTTCTGATGCAACTGTAATTTTGATTCAAGAGAGGATCACTTATACATTGTGAGTCTGTCATTCTCCTTCTCTCAGAAATCCCCAAGTCTTTGTGATCTCAACCTTGATTGGGGACATTAAAATAAATCGGTCTAGGTTAGCTCATTGACATTAAAGTCCAAACTCTTTTTTCCTCTTAGCCTTTCTAGCATAGGGAGTCCTCTAAGTTTACGCAGTTCCTTTATCTCTACTTTCTCTATTGTGTCGATTGAGTTCAACAGCTTCTTTTGTGGTGTTAAACTGACTCTTCATCGTCCTGATTGGAAATATCTAGCAATATCTTTGGCATTTTTCCAATATATGGTGGATTGGGACTAGTTCCAATTGTTGGATTTGGTAAATCATAAGAATATCGCGCTCAAGTAAACCAAGGACAGCCTAATGTAGAATCCAAAGGATCATGAACTTTCTGGCCTTGGAGCACAGGACTCCCAATTTATAGACTTCATCTTCTCTTGGAAAAATATAATGGGTAACCCTGAACAGAAATAAATAATTCTTCTGATGAAACCTTCTCTTCTACTGTAGATTGTTCTTTTCTATCCATTTATTTTTTTGATAACAAAGCCTCATGTCACGGAGGGGAAAAATATCCTTGCTCCCAACAAAGGTGTTGTATTCATGTTTCTTGGCGGTCCATTCTTCTCAGATCTCTCTCGTCAATAATTGGCAAAGCTTTAAATATTCAAATTTCCTATTGGCTAGTAAAAGGGAAATTCTTTTTGTTTGCAAACATGGAATCATGATCTCATCTTGGCAAAACTTTTCAGTTATTTTCTTTGCAGCATTTTGGAAGATATTAACACTCTCATGGTTATTCTTTTCATTTGTCTCCCTACCATTTTCTTCTCTACCACTTTGGCCAATACGAGTTCACCTGGTACTATCAGCTTTACCGGGGAATTTCTCATCTTAGTAGGAGCTTCTTCTCGTACCTTTTCTTCACAAATTTCAGGTAGTTGGTCTAAAGAGAATCAATCGACCTGTGTCAAAATTTCATGAAATCTCATTGTCCTAGGAGATCGTTTTAGTGCAAATTTGTTTGGATGTGATGTGTAAACTTTGACAGAGGTTTGGTATTGGGCAAGAGAGATTGTTTTCGTGTTAGCGAACTTTTCTGTCTGGAGAAGTTGAATACCAGAAAATATAGACTCATATTAATAGAAATAAGATCATGCTTGAAGAATAATAATATTGTCTTCCTTTCCTTTTTGAGAGATATCTGAATGTACTTAGTTTCATAATTATGTTTTTCTTTCGACATTTTCCAAAAAATAATATTTCATGTTATACATTGATAATGTCATTTAGGGTCCGTTTGATTGGAAGGGTGGAAAATGGGTGGAAAGAAAATGAATTTCAGGGAAAGTAATTGCCTAAAACTTGTTTTGCAGGGAATTGTTAATTAAGTGTGTTTGATTGGTATAATTTTTCACTCGGGAAAATTTTGAAATTTTGGATCTTTTTGTTTACGTTTGGCTTTATCTTTCATGGAAATTGTCCGTTAAAGTGAATTTTTTTTATAATTGGTTATGAAATTTGTTACCAT
>CAIGRP010013821.1:0-10298 GCA_903798385.1 Fraxinus cuspidata
AAAGGCTTCAAACAATAGCAGATTACACTATAGATAACACTGATCTGCAGTTCCTTTCTACCACAGAACAACACATCTCATTCCAGACCCCCTAAAAGTGCCTCAACCTGGAAACGAAGAGAAATTTAAGAAAGAACTAATTCAAAACTATTTCTTGAATAAAACTTTATTAAAAGAGGAAACGCAAATGGAAATGTTTGCAATTTTGTTAATAAACACCGACATTATTATTGATTAAACAAAGAACCACTAAGTAATTTAACAGTAATTGAATTTTAGACATTACCCAGAAATCTAATATGGAAATTACTCAAATTTTGCAAATTCGGATGTTAAAACCGCATAAAACCAACTATCATCGAATTTCGAACAAATTAAAAAATCACATTCACAAAATAAATAAATAAAATAATTGACAAATGAGTAAAACTAATCTCAGTGCGACCAAGTGTGAGAGAGATTTACCTGCAAATAAAGAGCGAAAATGGTAACAGGTATATGCAATGGGATAAAACCCTACTAGCACCGCTTTTCAAAACCTGGACCGGGTTCTGAGTCTCCTGAGTAAAAAGTTTCACTAGTTGCTGAACTTATTACACCGTCGCGTTATAGTCACTAAACTTTCTTTTACTGCTGAACGATTACTGAACTTACAAACCCGCCACTCCATCCATCACTCAGCAACCCAACCATTTGAAGATGTTCCACGTGGCTCGACGGAACTCCATGTGGCAACGGACGGCGTAAACGGTGACCACGGTGGACGCGATTTCAAGTTCAAAATGCGAGCTCCTTCATTTTACTCCAAATCCATCACCCTCAATTCTTCCTTCGAGCCCTAGAATTCGTTTGAAAACTAACCCATTTCCCCCAAATCACACTTGCAGGAGATAAAGAATAAAGAAAGTAAATTGATGTGAAAACCATTTCCCCCATTTTCCCCAATCAGTTGCTGCAATTCAGCCTCAGAAAGTATTTATTCAATCCACTGGTCTGATTGGTGAAAGAATAAAGAAGGTAAATTGATGTATCATTGAAAGTTGTTTTTGTTTTTGAACTCGTAAAGCATCAAGTATAGAGGTAAATTGATATACCATTGACACTCAGAAAGAAGGTAAATTGATACTCACCAACTGTTTGATAAATGTCTTCAAGCTTAAATATGTCTGTTGTTTTCTTCTGCACATTGTCACAAATAGGGAGGCTGCATATGTCGTCTACAAACTGGTAGTCTTAGGGTCCATAGGAAATTATTGAAGTCCTGATGCAGATGTTGTGAAATGTTTGTGCTAATGGTATATATATATATAGGAGGAGAATCAAGAATATTGGGAAGTTAACTGAATGTTTTTTTTAGAACATTTTCTAGGTAGGGGGAGAAATTTTGGAGGTCACAGAGCATATCAATATTGTTGTTTTTACAAAGCATATCAATATTGCTAATTACATCGCACACATTCCCCTTTTTCAAGTGTGATGGCAGGAAACAAGTGCATTGTAGGAAGCCCGAGCACTTCTTGTCTGATTGCCCAACAAAGAAACAATGCCCGAAATGTGGTAATGGCATCGAGAAATGTATAGAGGTTCAGAAAAATACATCAAACGTAGGGTGCTTATTCTTTTGCTGTACTAGAAATTGCGGTCATTTTGCGTGGAAAGATGAAGGGGACTTGAGTGGCGAATTCAATAAAGGTGAGGCTACAGAAGGAGTTGAAGATTTGTCGAGTATGTTCGAGACATGCGCTAAAATCACGGAGAAGAGAAACGTCGAAATAACTGTCAACATCACGTTCCGCAAGGGTAATGGAATTGCGAGGATGAAGGGAAAGAAAAGGGAAAATATACGTGAATTACTTCGGCTTAGTATTTTGCTTCATTTGGAAACATACATGTGGATTCTAGCATTGTATGAATTGAAACTTTTTTAGCCTAGTATTGTATTAACCTTCAAATGGAGTTTAGTCTTGCTTGTTGTTTACCTTTCCTTGTTGTTTAGGCTTTGTCCACCTCGCATGATGTTTTTAATCTCGGTCGTCTTAACATATATCCTTATTTCTTATCTTAATGGTCAATGGGACGACTCACCATCAACAATCATTATTACCGAATTTAGAATCTTTAAGAGAGATTGGCCACCATTATTGTTTGGGAAAGCAAAATATGTGAAAATCAAAATTACACACTTTATGTACAATAAGTTACCTCAAATTATAACTCTTATAAAGATTACACCAATGTGTGCATTGTGTTTAGAATCACTGAAGATATCTAATTCTAGGAGTGATGATCTCGAATGGCCAATATCTTGTCGATAGATAAGCTCAAAACGTTTACATTAATTTTCAGTCATTATGCAAAAATAGCTTAGTAAAAAACCAGTCTACTTCACCAGCCCTGTTGCTAGACAGTGAGCGATGTACTAATTGTACAAAAAACCAATAGAGTTCATCCCAACCACAGAAACAAAACAAATATACAGCCTCCATTGACAAAAAAGGTCTATGCAAAGGATATGTTCATCCTATTTCGTGCTTGAGCCTATTCCATGCCCGTGCCCTTTCCTATCTCATTTTGCAACTCATCGACCAAAGTAGTTGGTGGTTCACCCGTCAAGATCTCCGTACGCGATCCTCTTGCAACCATTGGTGTAGGCGTGAATTGCATTTGATCTTCTTCATTCATGTCTTGGCTAAATGATCCCTTCCCATTTGTGGCCATCATTTTGCCCTATGAAATAATGGGAAAAAATACAATTTGTAATGACGAATTCTGACCAAATTTTATAAAATCAGACAACGAAATGCAACTAGAAATTTTCGTACTTGTTCAGTAGTCGATACATTGCAATTATATGGATCTAGTTCTATTTCCGCTTCTTCCCAGTCCTATGATAAGACAGAATTAATAATCCAACATCATTGGAAAAAAAAACTTCAAAGTTCATGCACCAATAGGATTATAAGTACACAAACTAGTATAATTGCATGCTTGTATATATTGCACCAATTGAAGTCATCTTGGGCTTAATGTTTATGATGCATGCTTGTATATATTGCTTTTATCATTGTTTCTAATGCTTGGTGGTTGTGAATTGTAGTGCAAGGTGTGCATGCAGACATTTATCTGCACTACTTCAGAGGTGAAATGTAGGGACCAGGCTGAAGCAAAGCACCCCAAAGCTGATGTCTACTTGTTTTCCTCATCTTAAACTAATGAGGATTTCCAGTTAAAGAAAACATCAAATATGGGTTTCAACGGTGTCCCCAGTCTGTCACGTGATTTAGCTAGGACAAGTTTCATTGTTTCTATTGAAATTATGTTCCAAACTGTTGGTTAAATGGCTTGAAACTCTTAAATATGTTTATAATATCTCCCGAGCAATTTTAGTTCATTTTATTACTGTTTTTTGAAGTATGATTGGCTGCTTCCAGAATCTAATGATTTAGTGGTGCCAGATTTTTATTCTTTTGTCTTCATTTCAATGTCTCCTTGGCTGTCTTCCGAGTAAAGTTGACAATTCATTACAACAAACTCTAATTAGCATATAGTAGACACTAATGTAGTATATTCTGTGATTCCTTGCTTGCTATTTGCTAACAATATTGCGTTGTCAAATGTCTGTGGTGGACGGCCAAAGTGATCAAAAAATGAGGACTATAGACCTCAACTCGTTTTTAGTAAAAGTGGGACTGAATTCGAAAAATTATTACAGAAGAGTTATCACATTATAGCAAAGATCTACAAATAATTAGAGAAAGGTAGTAACAATGACAAATTTTCACATATTGGTCGTGCCCTGATCCCAACTCAATGAAATTGCAGCATAATGCAACATTTTGGAGAAAGTCACGAAGAGTTTGGCATCATAATTCTACCCTTTTTCACACACAAATGGGGGCCATTTCTATTTTGGCATAATGAGTTTGTTTCCATTTATAAAAACTTAATATATCACAAATAATGGATTGAAAAGAGCAAGAAATGAACTTAATATTTCACAAATAATTTTCACCGTGGCTACTAAAATGTTTCATGCTTTCAAGCTTCAAGCACCTCACAAATAATAAAATTTTCAGTTAAATGATTTTACGACATCAGTGAAAAAAAATTCAAAGTTAATGCACCAAAAAAGGATTATACGTACATCAACCGGCGCATTTGCAATGGAATGAGATCACTTATTGTGTCCCATCAACCCTCAGTACGAGCAAGTCATCGTCACAACCCCCTTCTTCTTCACATATGCTTTTCCCTTCGTGTTCACAATCATTTCTTCTGCCTATTTCGCCTCTTCTTTTGTTTTTTCCCCCGTGGGGCACAGTCCATTTGAGAGGGATTATTACAGGTGCATCCACCTCAGGCCACAATATTTTCCCATTAATTGGGTTCATGATATTATTGTAATATCGTATGTATGTCTCAATACTATAACAGTTGTCAACAAAATCTTCAGGCTCATTCCTGCAATCCCTTATGACGGCAACGGCATGCATGCATGGTATACCTGTGATATCCCATTTCCTGCATGCACATGTTCTCTCCTCAAGATCAACAACGAATGTCCCATAACTGCACTTTACTTGCCACATCGGCCCTCCTGAGAAGTGTAAGGTGCATTCCCTTGACATCTCGGCTATCTTGTTCAACTTTTTTCGAATCTTTGGACATAAACGACCTTGGCATCTGACCATCTTGTCTCGCCTTTTCTGTATCCTTGTCATGAAAGCCATTTGAACTTATGTAAGCATGTTCAGGATCAACTTCTCTCTATCATCTAGCAACTTCTTATTAAACACTTCACATCCGTTGTTAAGTATAATGTCGCTCTTCGAACAGACTACAAAATGTGGTTGACTCCACTCCTGAAGGTGCCTCTTTATCATGCAGCACTCACTGCGCGAATTTTTTGCATCCACATCTTAAATTCGGCGACGGTGGTCAACTTTGCCGCCCGCCAAAGAAAATCCTTAAGAATTTTTCTCTTGAATCCCGCGTTGAGGAAGTTTGTGTACATGTGTTATACACAAAATCGATGTTCAGCCTCCGGGAACAATTCGTCACATACATTTTGAAATCCCTTTTGCCTATCCGTCGTCAATGTCCACCCGCGTCCGTTTTCCATTTGAATGTCATCTGTCAGATACTTCATGAACCATCTCGATGTTGTTGTATTCTCTTTTTCCACAACAGCATACGCCACTGGGTAAATACAATTATTAGCATCCTGTCCAACTGATGTTAACATAACACCACCGAAACAACCTCGCAAATGGCACCCATCAACACCAATCACTTTCCTACAACCATCCCTAAACCCGGCTTTGTAGGCGCTGAAGCATATGTATATTCCATGGAATACTTGTTCATTCAGGGTGATCAATATAGTTGATCCTGGGTTTGTTCTATGAACTTCTACAGCGTATCTCCTCAAAAGGCCAAATTGCTCCTGTAAGGTACCGAACAACACTTCCTTGGCATATTGCCTCATCTTACAAGCAACATTTCTACTAATCTCCGTCTTCAAATCATCCTTCACAGTAGCCAAAATGGACTTTGTCTTCCAGTTAGGATCTGCCTTAAATTGTTCAATATATCGATAGGTCAAGAAGGTGTAGTTGCAGTGTCTGTTGTATTGGCTCCGTGTGCATGTATGGTCGGCCGTGTAAGATTTCACTTGCAATGTCTCAGTCTCGTTCAACTTTGAAGCCCAAATCCTCCAAGTACATCCCAATTTGCAAACTCCTTGAGCTCTTTTCTTATCATTACACCTCAACTTCACATTATATCCATTCAGAGCACCGTAACTTCTTATTGCGCATCTAAACTCTTGCATTGATCGAAAGAGTTGACCTACCTCTAACTATGGATTCCTCATATCTGTCTCAGCAAAAAATTACCCAGCCTCTTCGTCTGATGAACATTCCAAATTTTTAGAGGATGGATACTCCAACTCATCCACTGTGTTCCCGTCATCCATCTCCCCTCTAAGCTTTACTACTTCATCTTGTCCCACTGTGTTCACGTCATCCATACCAATTTCAATGCCGTCCATCACATTACGATCGTACACCATATCATCTTCATCGAAAGCCATATCAACATCCAACTGAACGAAGTCAGAGTCTTCCTCATGACCTGTAAAAATTCATGCAAAAAACTAATTCACCTCTAACAGATTAAGAAAAAGGCATAGATCAAGTCGAAGAAGAACTCTTCAAAATAAATGACAACTTTCCCAATAATAAAAAAATGCTACATGGAAGTATATTAATTTCTCCTTAGTTTCATAAACCAGGTACGTTCATTTATGCTTCTTCACCATTTGGAATGAGACAATTTCTCCAATGCCTGGATTCTTGACGGTGAGCAATGAAGAAGAATACAATTTCTTCAATTATGGAGAAAACGATTCCCAGTTGAACCAATGTTTCAAATGGAATAAACAATGTTGAATAAATTATTTACCTTCACCTTCTTCATCCATGAGTTAAAAATGGAATCCTTCAGGTCCAGCAATCGCGATCAGGTTCGTGGCTCAGGGACGGGTCCAGATGCTAACAAATTTTATGGGTTGGATGTTGCTTTTTTACTCAAGAAAACCTGCGTGGACCGTTGCTTGGAAGATGAATTGGGGGAGAGTTTTTGAATGAAATGGATTTTAGGGTTCCTGCGAGTGTGATTTAGGGGAAATGGGGGAAATGTTTTTGGTTTTCAATCAAATTCTAGGGCTCGAAGGAAGGATTGGGGTGATGGATTTGGAGTAAAATGAAGGAGATCGCGTTTTGAACTTGAAATCGCGTCCACTGTGGTCATCGTTGATACTATCCGTTGCCACATGGAGTTCCGTTGAGCCACGTGGGACATCTTCAGGCGACTGGGTTGCTAAGTGATGGATGGAGTGGCGGGTTTGTAAGTTCAGTGACTATAATGTGACGGTGTGTTAAGTTCAGTGACTAATGAAACTTTTTACTCGAGTCTTCTTGGCTGGAACTTTTTAGTTTGGAAAATGCTCGATATATATCATCATTTACGGTAATTTTTTACAAATTGATAATGTATCATAAAAAGTAGGGGAGATTTTTTTAATTTTTTTTTTTTGTTGATGAGATTTTAAGTCAATCAAATCTCACAACGTCATTTGTTAATAAACAAATCTACAAGTTTTGATATACATGTAACACAATCGTTTTAATTTTTAATAATGATTCTCGTTTCGTTGCAAAAAGCATGGTTCGACTCGTTTGGCATAACTTTTATTTATTTATTTATCTTTGTTTCTTGTAGAATAACTTTTGAATGAAATTACATTAATTTTTACTTGGAAACTAATTTTTTCTTTAAAAAATTCTTATTTCAAAAGTGTTTTTAGAGGAAGTCACATTAAACCAACTTTCTCTAAAAGTTCTTCTAACTAGAAGAAACACTTTTACAAAATTAGTCAAATGTGTCCAAAAACAACGTTTGAGTTTAAGAAACTCGTTTTTACTTTTCAAAAATCATAACAAACTAGCCCTCAATCAAGTCTCTCTTGTATGATACTTGGTATATCAGGATAAATCCGCATCCGATAGAGTTTTATAGTTGATAAAATTGTTGTCATGTTTAATTATTTTGAGTCGAGCATTTGCATTTAATTTCGAGAATTGTGATTATTCTTTAGTTTTTATTTGTTTCTCTCTCTATTCTAGAAGTAGGGTTTTCAATTGTAACCGGTGTATTCCTATTGTTCCTTATTTTTCTTCCTTTTTGTACGCTTATTTTCTGACTTTTAATTTAATTATTTTAGTGTATTTGGTTGTTTCATGAGAAACTCGACTAGTTAATTACTTATTTCTTGTTTTCATTTGTGATCTATTGATTAAATTTTAACTATTTGTTGCATTTTTTCTTTTATCTCGAAAAAACAAATTTGGTTCAATTTAGCAACAGATTGATTTTTAGAGTAAAGAACTGAAAACGAGCGGTAATTCATCAAATTATAATAATTTTGTTTATTAATAGGGTCTTATGCTATGAGTAAAAGTTACTTTTAATTAATTTTTCTATTGTATTTGTACTGTAGTTCATCCCTATACTTATTAGTATGCCGAAAATGGTATATTAGCTTTAAAACGTCAATATTCGATCACTAAATTTTATATATAATTTAGTTTACAACATGCTGATGTCTCCTTTAAACACAACCCGTTCATGAAAAGTATCATTAGGACAACTAACTTCAACAAATATATCACGTCAACATACAGTGAGACAAATCAATATCGTCGTTGATTTGGGTGAAATTTATTTTAGAGATTAATGGGTAAACATTCTCAACGACTAAGTATTGACGTCTAACAGACACTCATTCGTCACTGAATATCGACAAGAATGTTGTTCGTGAGATTTGGCAAGTGTATGGATCGTTACAAGTAATAAAATGGATTTATCAAGTTCGAATATCGTCCCACAAAGACTACTATCCACTATAAAGTTTTAAACTAACCTATCTTCAATTTAAATTAATCGGGTAACTAATGATCAAATCAAATTGTGTTTTCTAAATGAAGTTCTAATAAATAAAATAACAAACTCAAATTAAAATTGTAGATAAAATTATGTGATTAGATAGTTAGGATTTCTGATTTCGCTTAGATTATTTAACATACATTTAATTTCAATTCATTCAATCATATTTTTATACCTACTAATGATCGAATTAACTTATTGTATTTAGTGATCTCTCTCGAGCAACTAATTCTATTCATATGCCCTAACTTATTATATCTCTATGTAAATTCACACAAATATGAACGCATTAATGTATAGGAATTCAGCATAGATTACATAGCTTATAATTATCTCTCGATCTCTTATAATGTCTATGTTATTTATTGCACAAGGTAGAATTATACATCACATCTAGGTCTCAATATTATCCCTAAATCAATCAATTGTTACTCATACAATTGAAACTTTAAACTCACAATAATTAATTAACAAGTATCAAAGTGACATGAAAATCTTGAAATTAAACATTTAATAAAAACCTTAAGCCACATCACCCATCCTAACAATAAAATATTTAGCCACTCATAACGTTGAAATTAAAAACACAAAAGTGGAACGACATCACTAAAAATTGATGAAACGTGAAGCTTCTCATGTGTGCCGTCTCCATTCGTTTGTGTGCGTGTATATAATATAAATAATTTTTGCCCCTATTTTCTCCCCCAGAAGTTGTCGGTTTTTTTTTCCTTCAATGTGCATCCCATTTCTACCTCAAGCTACCTCATTTGCGTGTATATGTATAAAAAATTGCAGCCCTTTTTTTATGCCCAGAAGCTACCTCTGTTTTGTTTCCTCAAGCTGCCCATTTTTTCCTCCTCTAAAGCCAGAGGTGGAGCCCAATGAGGACCAGGGTGGGCACAGGCCCACCCTGAACTTCTGGGCTCAATCTCGGCCCATTTTTTTTTTTTTTAAGTACAAACATAATCCACTACCTAGTCCAAGCCCAAGACATAATCCACTATCCAGCCCAATCCATTTCAAAAAAATTGAAAACCCAATCACCCAGTTTTAATTCAATCCCAAAAATTGAACACAACTCCCGTCTACCAGCTTCAATCGACCTCCGCCTCACCGCCTGGACCGCGGCGCCTCCGGCCTCCATAATCCAATTCAAGCTCCACCTCCGCCCCGCCTCTGAATTGTTGCTGGACTTCGAATTGTGAGTGCTTCATTCTCGCTTTTGTCTACTAATTTCAGAATTATATTTTTGACTAATATGGAACACTTCTTGTTTTTGCCTTACTGAATCCTATGCAGCTATGCTATGAAATAATTTTATATGTTTTTGCCTTACTGAATCCTATGCAGCTATGTTGTTATGCTTCTAAATTGTATTTGACAGAGCCAAAATAAGAAGATACTTAACCTATTTGTTCTTCAAAAGAAAAGTTAAACCATGTAACTATAGTTACTTTGCCACAAATACGGACTTCAAAGTCTTCAAATGACATTTTTGTAGCTAATATTGATCTCTTATTGAGAAAATTTACGATATTTTATTTTGATGTGTCATGTTTCGTTAATTCTAGCATTGTCTAGTTAGAAAAATATCATAGTTAGAAAGGATGTGTTATTTTATGTGTGGGGAAAAATTCTCCTTTTAATTTTTAAATTTTTTTCACTTCTTCAGAATCATGTGATAGTCCATCTCTCATTGCAACTCTTCTAATTGCAAATCCAAGTGTACACAGATTCTGAAACCTTTAAATTGATGGGTAAGGCCAAAACTAATGTTTATAGAATTCAAT
>CAIGRP010013826.1:0-12777 GCA_903798385.1 Fraxinus cuspidata
GAAAATCACGGCAGCATGAAAATCATCCCAAATTGTTACGTCGTGATTTCGGATATGAAGCCACCACTCTCAGATTTGCAAACATGGAGATGACAAGTCGCTCACTGCTAAGGTTGTTGCGACGAAGTTTATTGTGTCGCCTCCGGTGGTGACGAAGAGAAGAGAGAGTGAGGAGAGAGAAGACGAGGAAACACGCCTTCCCTCGTTGCAATGGTTGCGGCGGCGGCGGCGTTGCATTTGCTGTGTCCCCTGATGGTGACGGAGAGGAGAGAGTGCGAAGACAGAGAAAAGAGAGTGAGGAGAGAGAAGACAGAGAGACGAGAGAAGAGGGAAAATGTTGAAATTGATTAGGGTTTGGAATGAAAAATTGTATAATTAATATTTAATATTTAAAATGAAATATCTGATTTTTGAAAAGTGAAACCTAATATCTCAAATTTGAAATTGAATCTTGAAAGGTCTTATTTTGTGTAATTTCCTCTTTCTAAATAGGTTTTGATAGTTGGGTAGACTCTTGGACTGGGTTGAAGTTGTAACTTTTTGGGCTTCTTATACAACTGGACAAAAACATGTAGCTTATTGAAAATGGAAAAATTCATATATGCTCCAATACAAAAAAATAATGCCCAGATTACTGTGTAATGGTAATGTTTTTAAAAATACCAATTACTATATTAATTTTCTCAAATATACTAACTTCCAAAAATATAAACCAAAACACATTTTGTAACTGATACACTTTGAATTCAGCAAAATTCATATTCTGCATTTAATGACTATTCCAAAACCAGACACGAAAAAAACAAAACAAAACAAAACGTATTGAAGAATATCAGTTCTTTGGCACGGATTATACTTTGAAACATCATCTTCTACAAATATCGTCCAGTATACTTTTTCTTGAAGGGATTGCTGGATTTCAATTCTATTTTGCACCAGGTTTGTTCAATTCTTCCTTCGAAATCTGTATGCAATTTAGAAGATGATTTGCAAAAAATATATTTGTATATTAATAGTTCTTTTGATTAATTATAATATTTAATAGTTCTTTTGATTAATTATAATCTAATTTATTTTATACTTGGTTTATTAGGTAAAACTCGATAATTGAAAGTGGAATCAAAAGAAAAAGCGAAAAATGGTGGAATTTAAAGTTTTAGAACTTAGTTACAACATTTCAATAATTGATTTGGATCGCAAAATGAAGATTGAAGATTTTATTGAATTAGATGCAATTAGAATATAAGTGATTGAAGTTGTAAAAGAAAATGACTTAATTGGATGAAAAAAATAAAGAATCAGGGACCAAAATGCAAAATCACCAAACCTTAAGTGGAGAGCGCGCACCACTTACTATGGTGCGACCACGTGCCGCTATTAAAACCATCCCGAGACCAATTGGCTTGCACGACGCAGGTTCAAGGAACATATGCGCTGATTTAAACTACGATTGTTTCTGCAATTTTCGTTTCATTATACAGTTTTTCTTCAATTAAAATTTGGATGCGATTTTCATTAGATTTTTTAGCCTCATAAATACCAAACCCCGTAGTACATTGAGGACACCTCTCATATACCATTCATAAATTACTTCAATTAAAGAAAAGCAAAATACATTGCACTTGTGAGATAATTAAGGGCAAATTCATAATTTCCTCAAATTGAAGAATCAACCTTGATCACTCAGAAAAGAAGGGAAGGCGACATTGGAGATTCATCAGGACACAATTGAAGAAATTCATCAGATCAAAATCATTCTTCAACTTCTCAATTTATCCATAATACTGGTTATGCTTTTCCAATTAATTATGACTTCTTGCAATTTTGTAATGCAAAGCTAGGTTTCAATTATTAAGACATGAATGAACCCTTATGATGAGAAATTTAATATAAATTCAATAATTTGACGTTCAATATGTTTTTATTCTTAAATAATTGTTATAGAACTTAATATTTTTTTAATTAATTGGCCACTAATTAGAATGTTGTGTGAATTTTATTTTTTCAAGAGAGAAAATAAGATAGATAACATGTTATAACAACCGTTGTAAAGTCCGATAAGGGATATAGATATATTACTATACTTTACATAATTCCTATATATGTTCTCGCATTTCTAATGTATGATTTCGTGTTTACATCTTTCATAGAGATATAGGAATATCACTTGAGAGGTTAGATGTAATTGGCATCGAGAGCTATTTTTAATGAACATTGATCAACAAATATGTGCACATATTATTATGTTATTAAACTGCATTAAAATGAATTAATAAGGGGGATTTGAGGTATTAGTAACCATCCAATCTAAATTTACAAAAGTTTTGTAATTTGCTACCTAGTAGAGGTGGGCATTTTTTTTTTCAGAACGGTGGAACGGTACCAGATTGAATAGATACGGTCAATTCGATTCCTTTATTAAATGGATCGATTTTGGGATCATACATCGAGAACCGATTGGTTCTGGTCCTATTCTTAGTACCGTCTTAAGAACCAATAGTGATTTGATTCGCCCTAGTTTCTCTTTTTGTTGGTATATTGCACAAATATGTATCAAATATTAGAACACTAGATCCTAAATATATCTCACGTCAAAATTTTACTATCCATACAATTCTTCTTCTTACTTTTACTGTAAAATTTAATAGGTAATTAATATTTAAATATAAATAATTTTATAAATACTTTACAAAAATTCATAAGTTTAATACAACTCCAATATGAAGAAGTGCATTTTCAGTTCAATCTTTCGTAATAACTCATGTTTCTCGTTATTTTCAAAGTGGTTGATCATTAGACTAAAGATCTTTTCTTTGAAAATAATCTGATTGCAAATGATGCATACATATTTTAATATATATTGTTCTACGAATTTTGTTAACGATTAATTTTTTTATCTAGATTTTATAGTTTATATTGCGTTTAATAATTTATCATTTTTATGCCTTTATTAATTGATCTGAACTTTTGGAGTGTTTTAACTTTATTGCATTGTTTAATTAACTTTTTTTTATTATCTTTTTCAATTTGACAACTAGTTTAATACTTTTTTTAAAAAAAAAAATCCAACATAAAGAACCGAACTTGGTCGAATCAGAACCGATTGGTTCAGCTCTATAGTTAGATATGAAACCAATAGTTTCATTTATAAGATTTCTATTTGTACTTAGTCTGGTTCGGTTTCCTTTGGAATCGGACCGAGCCCACTTCTCATCACTAGAATACTCAATTTAATTAGACTCCGTTTAATTTGGTTAAATTTCATGAAAAATTTCACATCCGAGAAATTCAATTTCTACTTGGATGTTTGATACGACAGTGAAAAAGTTTGAATTCCAAGGTACAACCACTTTAAACTTGTCTTTTTTTTTTTTTTCAATTTCATAGAAAATATATTCCTATGAGGTATTTGATTTTTATTTTCCAACTTATATGAAATTGGAAAATCTTTCCACATTTGTCAATCAAACGGACCATTAGATAAATCAATATAAATTCTTCATTAAAAAATGTTATTTGATTAGAGTTACGATTGATTGACACTAGGACCTTGTTTGATCCCCATTAAGATATGAAACCAATAGTTTCATTTATAAGATTTCTATTTGTACTTAGTCTGGTTCGGTTTCCTTTGGAATCGGACCGAGCCCACTTCTCATCACTAGAATACTCAATTTAATTAGACTCCGTTTAATTTGTTTAAATTTCATGAAAAATTTCACATCCGAGAAATTCAATTTCTACTTGGATGTTTGATATGACAGTGAAAAAGTTTGAATTCCAAGGTACAACCACTTTAAACTTGTCTTTTTTCTTTTCAATTTCATAGAAAATATATTCCTATGAGGTATTTGATTTTTATTTTCCAACTTATATGAAATTGGAAAATCTTTCGACATTTGTCAATCAAACGGACCATTAGATAAATCAATATAAATTCTTCATTAAAAAATGTTATTTGATTAGAGTTACGATTGATTGACACTAGGACCTTGTTTGATCCCCATTTGTATCAAAATACATTTTTTCTTTTTTCTTTTCAACCACACATTTTTCAATAAAATAATATTATACACAATCCAAAAACTTTTTCTTTCATTTTTAAACTCACATTCTCTTTCAATTTACAATTCAAAAATACATTTTACACAAAAATGGAGGCTCAAACGGGCGCTAGATTAAGTACATATTTCTTGTATAAACGATATCCTACTTTTTATTTTATAACTTGTTAACGATATCGTACACTTGCGAAAAATCAAAGTATCGTGTAGCAATCGAAGAAATACCTTTTTCAAAGAAAAGAAAAAAAAGCATATTTGAGGCCACAAATTTGTATACCCAAGAAATGAGAAACAATGATGTTGTTTTGGTTTGCAACGTGGGAAGTAAAGAGAGAATACTGAGTATGTGGTCTGGAAAATTTGCATTTCTTGCGAGATGAATTTTACTGTAGAAATAGGAAATCTAACTTTGAGGCGCCTATTAAACAAAAACAGGCCACACGATCCAATGGGACTCAGTGTCGCCAACTGGCCACTAAATTTTGTTTTGATTTCGCCGACAACCGCCATTGCACGTCCCCACTCTCAGCGCTTTGTTTTGCTCTCATTTTTTTTAAAAGAACTTTGTGGAATGGAATAATAATTTTTAAAGAATGTTTGATTAAAAAATATGAAAAAAATTAGAATATATATACAAAATATTTTATTGTGAGAATTTGTAGTTGAAAATAATTTTAAAAAAATTGTAAAAATGTTTGTGAAACAAGGACTTATTAGTTTTCACAATTAAATATAGAATCACTAACGACCTATTTGTTGTGTTTTTCAATTTTGAGTTTTGAGTTCATTTTCAATAATTTTTAGGGTCTATTTTAAAATTACTAAATGTGTTAGATTTGCCATTTTGAAAAATTATTTCTCAAAACATAAAATAAAAAAAATACGTTTAATTTGAAGTATTGAAATATTATTTTGTGATATTTTATTCCATAAATTTGATTATTCAATAAAAAAAATTTATTTTATATTACCAACTAATATATACATTTAAAAGTTGATAAATCTTATAATATATATTTTTTTGCTACAAAAGTAAAACAACTGCAGATATTGAGTTGGTGAAACATAAAAAATAAGAAATAAAAATTAATCAAATGGATCGATAATTTTTATCTATGTATTTTAAATATGTATTTTTAGATTTTTTATGTAAATAATCATTAATAATTTGGAATATTTTTATTTCTTTTTTTTAGAATTTTTATTTTCTATAATTTTTTTTAGATTTTTATTTTTTCAAAAATTTTACTTCAGATTTTTTAGAGGTCATCAGTTTTTTTTTTTTGAATTTTTTTTTTAGATTTTCGTTTTTTCCTAAAAAAAATTTGTTTTTAAAATGTTATCTACCTTAAACGCTTTATTTCCATGTTATCTAAACACTCAAAATGTCAATAATGAATTTTGAATTCTATGTTATAAGTTTAACATTATTTTCTAAAATACATTTTCAAAATACTGGATCAAATAAGTTTTGAATATTTTATAAAATTGAAAATAACTTGAAAATAGAAAACCAAAGGTATCCTAAAAAAAATATTTTAATCTTTATACAATGACCTTTAATTTTTGTACATCTATCTTAAATAGAGTTGATCTCCAACCCACGATGGACATGATAAACTTTGTACATCGTTGTCGCGTCCACGAATCAAGCCTAAAAAAAAATAAAGTTTGACCCGACGATGTGGCAACACCACTTGACAGTTGGGCAACATAACTACCATTCACTGTGAGCACAAGATTAATTCTACTATCTTTAAACACACCATGTGGCTAATTGATTCATGGACAAGGAGAAACTAATTTCTTAGCCTCCATTGTCAAAAATTTATAAATAGATAAAAAATAAGTAATGAATAAGTGAATAGTTCTGATTAAAAATAAAACTAGACAATTTAAATTAAATTTAAATTATCTAAACACATGCTTACTTATACTTAACATTTTTGAAGTGTGGACAAGCAAGGATCACTCTAAAATTTAGGGGTGGACAAAGGTTACCAGTATATTGAATTAACTAGAATCGAATTTGGATCCCGATCTGTCAGTTTAGTCAATTCTACTCAAGTTCTTATTGATTATGGGTATTAAAATCGAGAATCAGTCGATTTTGATTCAATTCTCTGTTGTAATATCAAGAACCAAAAAAACTAAATTTAATCCCAAAAATTAGACACTTCATTTGCATGGGTTAGAGAATTTAACACAAGATATCAAATGGTTCAATTGTGGTTAAGTTTCATACGTAGAGATGGAACCAATGGTTCCATTTTCAAAATATCTACTAGAACTCGATTTTGTCCGATTCTTTTTAAAATCGGATCGAATCGAATCGAATTGCTCCACTTTTACTAATTTTTATGATAAATTGAATACAAATGTTAAGCATAAATTCCACAGAATAAATATATCAACATATAAGGATTTGATCTACTCTTTTTGACAAAATTGACATTTTAAGATGAAATTAATATGACATAGCCCATTAAGCTCTAATGAAGAATTCGATTCGATTAAGACTTAAATAAATATGTATTTGAAATTCAAAATTGACCTGATCAAAGAACGATTATCTTGAGGGAATATAACAAGAGGGAAATCTCACATCAAATAAATACTAAAGTATATATCAACATATAAGGGTTTGAGCTACTATCTTTAACAAGATTAACCTTTTAAGATGATTCCCAAATCTTAATAAAATAAATAAATAAAAACGACTTATTGAGTTTAACACTACATCAAAAATAAAAAGTTTAGGATTAAAATGTCTCAATTTTAAGGTTGGAGATCATCTTGCTATATAAATCAATAACCGAAGACCGACATTACTAGTGTCCTCTCTTTCATTCAAATGCTTGATTCTATTTTTCATTTATTTCATTTCTCTAATTTCTTTTCACCATGACAAGTATTTAAAATAATCTCCAAAAGATTTTCCATTTTTAAAGAACATATTTACAATTTAGAGAGAATATATATGTTTAGAGAGTAAAGTTTTTAAATACTCCAACAATTTATTTATCTTTAACACTTAAGTGAGCCAATATATAGAGCATTGAAAATTGAAATATTTTGATTGCATTTTAAAAATTGGAATATTTAAGCGAATTAATAAATGTTAATTTGAAGAATCTCTTAAAGTATAATTTTAAGAACCGACTCTTTAAAATATAGGGTATTTTACTTTTGAAAAACCTTTCAAAGATGCTGTAAGCATTTTACCATTACGAAAGATATACATGTTAAGATCACACACTAATTTGGAGGCAACTAAACCAAAACAAACTACAGTGTAACATATTAGCCCATGTTTGGTTAGGTTTGAAAAGTGGATTAAAATTTAAGTTAAAGTCAACAATTAATTTTAATCACACATTTTATGGGATCAATGACTCTTTAACTACAAATTCCATCAATTTTTTTTTTTTATCAAGACTTATTAAAAATATAATTTTTTATATATTAATTTGACTTAATTTTTTTTTAATTCGATTCTGAATTTCCCTCAAAACACAATTTTTTAGCGTCATTCACTTGTCTGCACGAATAGAATAACAAAAGTAAAATATCTCGACTTAAAAATTGAAGACGTGTGTAAATTGCATTTGTAGATCGTAAAACAAAATCTTTTATGCAACTTTTGTACCTATCACAAACCTTTTGGTTACTACGCGTGAAAAATGCAAAACCTGTCGCGGACAGTCTTAGCTGCATTCACATGTACACTGCACAACGTTACAAAAGTTCATTTCCTCTCTCTCCCTGGCTAGCTATTTTACCTTTTTTACTAAATTTATCTCTCCGTCCTCGACGCTATCTTCAATGGCGAATCCCCAATTTCAATCTATTTTCCATTTTCTCAGCTTTACAGTTCTAGTATGTCTGGTTTCGGTACAGTTCTGTACAGTTTCTTCAGTGGTTTTGGTTAAGTTGAGGAACCACCAGAAGCACCCCCTCCAAAGACGCCCAATGCTCTCAGCCAATCAGAGTTCATGCGCATTGTTCTTGGGCACCTGGGTTCGGGACGATAGTTATCCATTGTATCAATCTTCATGTCAGTTCATAGACCCACAGTTCAATTGCCAAAAGTACGGCAGACCCGACACTGATTACCTCAAGTATCGATGGCAACCTGCTAATTGCGAAATCCAGAGATTCAACGGCCTTGATTTCGTAATGAAAATGAAAGGGAAAACTGTGATGTTTGTGGGTGATTCGCTGGGGCGTAATCAATGGCAGTCGTTGATTTGCATGATATCAGCTGGGATTTCTTCGGGGTCACCTACGCAAATCAGCAAAGGATATCCTCTCTCTACGGTCAAGTTTCAGGTAAGCCTGCAGTTCTGTACAATTACCATTGAGAAACTAAACCGCCCATTTTTAATTAACTGTTTATTAAAATGCAGGAGTATGATGTGACGGTGTCGTATTACAAAGCTCTGTACCTTGTCGACGTTGATATCATACAAGGGAAAAGAGTGCTCAAATTAGATGACATAAGAGGGAATGCTAATGCTTGGAGGGGTGTAGATGTGTTGTTGTTTGACACGGGTCATTGGTGGACTCACCAGGGATCACTCCAAGGGTATAACAATTTCTTAGTCGGCTCGACTTGACTCGACTCGATACTGTGATATTTTCTGCCTAATTCGATGTATCGAATATTTTTTTTATTTGTGGGGATAATGCAGGTGGGATTATATGGAATCAGAAGGAAGTTTTTACCAAGATATGGATCCATTAGTTGCTTTAGAGAAAGGGCTAAGGACATGGGGAAGATGGGTTGATAGCAACATTGACACCACCGTAACAAAAGTTCTCTTTCAGAGTTTTTCTCCCTCACATTACAAGTATGCTTCTATCTGGACCCATCAGCCTGTTTTTTTTTTTTTTTTCCATTTTTGTTTGTCTTTTTGCATTATTGGCTACTGAATTCATATTCTCTCTTTCAAATTATTGTTCCTCAAGTGCCAGCTTTATTCATGATATACCGCCTCTAAATTTGACTTATTTATGGTAGATGAAATTTATTGAGGACTAAACTTTCACTAGAGTGTTAAGTGGGACAAGAGGTTCACCTGCTCGTATGAGTTGGCTCGATAGACAAGCGAGCTTGTCGAATCATGTGGGATCCGACTCGTCATAATGAGTGAAAACTACAAGTACAATAAACACACACACACACACACATATTGGCGAGCCGCTAACCCCTTTAAAATTATATATATTTTTTATAAGGAAGTTTATTAGATAGTCTTTTTCAACTTTAGAAGAATTAGGTGTGTAAAGGGTTTAATTATAATCTTCTTATAAGGAGATTAATGAGAAGAGTAATGGATCACATGAAATGTGAGAATAATAAGTAGGTAGTAATTGTGAATGTGTGTTAAATTAAAGTTTGACAGAAAATTATAAGGAACTTGTAATATTTCCAAAACATAGACTTATTTGACTTAGAAAATATTTATTCAGCAACAAGAATTCATATTCAACCCACCTATAATTTTTAGCTCACTTTAAAATTTAATTCTAATATCATCACAGAACATAAGAAATAGATTTCTAAAGTTCACTTGTGAGTTTTTTGTATACATAACTAAGAAGGGTGGAAATATGGAGTGAATAAAAACAAACATGTGTACTTAAGAGTCAATGTCGACTCGACTAATGTTCTTTTAACTCCGACCCAAAATGAGAATATTTAAACAAAAAAAAAAAAGAAGAAGAAGAAGAAAGAAGGGTAAAGGTAATAGAAGCTAATATCAACCAAGCTAGGCTTCACTCATATACTGCAGATGACAGCTATAATCCCCAGTTGCTGCTGGTGCAACTTGGACTAAGATGGACCTCAACTTATTGAACTAGGGTCAGAGTCGGGTTGCCCACAAAACCAGCAAAACATTATATCATTCAATCATTCTAAGCTTAAGAGGGTTTCAAAGCAATTTTGACTGGTGTAAGTGCTGTCACATGTCCCACTTGTACCTACTTGCACAACCGTGTATAACATGAATAACATGTTCTTATCTAGCGTACCAGAACATAGACCCGATCAAGATTTTGATGAAGAAAGAGTATAACACAAACCTAGGATGTACAGAAAATGTTTCTGGCTTGGTATTGACAATTATATGGCCTATAATAGTTTTGAAATGTCCTTTTTGTCTAATAACACTAATGAGTGGACTAAATGTCTCACTGCATTTGCTAAACACAGGATGAACAAAATTTCTTAATGGTCTTGTCTAAACTAGTCCATCTTTATGTATCAAACAAGTGCTACCCGAAGCTAATACCAACCTTGCTAGTTCTTCTTCAAGACAGCGGTAATCTCACAGTTGCTGGTGCAGCTTGAACAAAGATGCACAAAACATTATTTGTCACTCAAATCGTTCTTAGGACAATGCATTAAGGTTTTAAAGCAAACAAAATTGGTTTTAGCATGCATAACTGCTGTCACATGTCCCATACCGACTCGCACATCCACTATTCCAAGGTCAACATATTTTTAGCTAGTTAGATTATACTTTATGACATGTTTGATAAGATAGAGCAAACAATACTAATGATCTAATAATAATATTAGCTTGGGTGGCAGCCCGAGTGAATGGAATGCAGGGGCTGTAACAACCTCCAAGAGCTGTTATGGTGAGACGACACCAATGAGTGGTGGTAGTGCGGCCTACACTGAGGGATATTCGGATCAAATGAGGGTGTTGGAAACAGTTATAAGAGACATGAACAACCCTCCCTTTGTACTTGACATAACATTGCTATCAACAATGAGAAAAGATGCACATCCCTCTATCTACAGTGGAGATCTCACCCCAGGACAGAGGGCTAATCCTGACCATTCAGCTGCTGATTGTAGCCATTGGTGTCTTCCTGGATTGCCAGATACTTGGAATCAACTCTTCTACACTGCTTTATTCTTTTTACATTAGTGCACGTTTGGTACGTAGATCGTGCTAAATTGTACAATGGACAATGCTATCTAACTCTAGTCACCAAACATGTCATTAATGTAGTAGTGTTCTTACCCCCCACCGTGGGCCAATCCCACGCCACAAACCTATTCTACAATTATAGCTGTATTGCTATATACAAGTATTGGTTTTAGTCCATTCAACAAGAGGATGCAAGTCCCCTCTTCATTGTATACAAAATGTTAGGGATTACAGCTGGTGATTTATTTGGTTGTGAAATGAACCCTTAGAGATGTAAGAGTAAAAAATGCAGTTATATGAGCATATGTAATTTGTTTCTGCACTATTTCATGTTTGGCAAAGCTTAAACAATTCACTTATAAGTAATTTAAGTTGAAAGTTAAAGAGTCGTATATAAGTTGATTACTTTTTTTCAAACTATTCTTTAGTTGACTATCAAATTAATTAATTTATATGTTTCCAAAGTAAGAAAAAGATAAACTATCCAAATTGTTTGTATACAAAATTTTATGTTTAATTTACTTTTATCGAACCGAATTGCTTTTTGAAGCTCAATGAGATTTGATAACAAAGTCAGCATTCAACTTTGCATCGTCTCTTATACATGTCATTTTAGAGGCGATTAGACTATGACTTTAAATGCCTTGTGTGGAAAAGTTTTATGGGGGCAATCCATTACCTTCCATTGTAGTGCATGTTTGAGGCGATGGACATTTGTTGCAAGCCTCACTTCGACCAATATTGCAAAGTATATTGCACAAAGTAATTTATGTGATAGTCCCACAAGTGACGACACACCGTCAAATTATAAATTTTCTACCTATGGAAGCCACGTGCATATGATGGCTATGGATTGACATATTTGTTCTTGACAGGTGAGTTATTAGAATAAGGTCACATGTCAATCATCTAGTATGCCCTTGACTCATCTCTCTTGGCTATAAATACTCACATTTAATGTCATTTAAAGGTAATTGAAATTGAGGTAAAATAATTGTCTCAAACTAACACTCATATTTTCGTCCATTATGTCTTTAGCACACTCAAGTATTGTTTTTCATTATTGTCATGTCACGTGGATGGAGAAAGTGATTCTCCTTATAATAAAGACTACTTTCTTTTTTGGTGAGTTTGAATATTAAAATGGGATGAGATAAAAATATTGGAAAAAAGTGATGTACAGATTTTTTGTTTACTTTTGACTAGTGCTACTTGAAGTTTTTTTCACCTCCAATTTTCAATGAATTTTCGCCTAGTGTTACATGGAAAAAATTCAGTGAACCAATTCTATATTTGTAGCATTGTCCAAAAATATCTATTGAGTACAACAGCTATCAAACCGAGCATTTTAATGATAATTTAACCGATGTCAAAGTCTAGAACTTGAAAGAAGATCAATCGATGGGGCGTAAAGCCTCGTTGTGGCTTCCCAAATTCCCTCAAGGGAGACGCGTGACGCATTTGAAAAACGTTTTGACCAGAGTAATTTTTCAAGTAATGCTGAGTCACCCTTTAAAATTGGAAATGGATAAACCAAAGGAAGAGCCTTTTTGACATAAGTTACTTTTTGACTAATCTTATTAAAGTATTTTCTTAAAAGAGGAAATTGTCTTGATGTCACTTTTTGGATTGACGCTTACAAAAACGTCACTTTTGGACCCTTTTGTCTCAATAAAAATTTTAAATACTTTGAATATCCTTCATTAATTTTTTATTTGACCAATTGAAAAAAGTTGTACCCCTCCTTGCGGTTAAGGTAACGA
>CAIGRP010013831.1:0-32603 GCA_903798385.1 Fraxinus cuspidata
GGGTAATAGCCATAAAGATGGCATGTACACCTCTACTATTCCAGTCACACTCCACTAATTCATCATTAGTTCTAGTAGAGATATCAGTTCGTATAATAGTACCAACAACGGTGGTAGATGGGGGTAGCCCAACCCTTTTCTACACTAACTGAAACCCGTTGATCCATAAATTTCAAGAAGGCTCTCATTCTAACATTTTATTAAACATAATTACTACTATTAACATAAAGGGGAGTGAAAAGTGATTGACTTATCTAGACAAAATTGGGTCACGAATCATAATTAAGCTCTTATACCAATTGAAATAATCAACATTTAGATCTAACTACACTAAATATGTATAATGAGAAAAAAAATAACAAATCACTTATTTATTATTTCTAGATATATAAGTTTAATGTCCAATTAAATCATAATAAAAAATCAAGCAATATTGATCAAAAGTAAGGTAATAGCCATAAAGATGGCATGGACACCTCTACTATTCCAGTCACACTCCACTAATTCATCATTAGTTCCAGTAGAGATATCAGTTCGTATAATAGTACCAACAACGGTGGTAGATGGGGGTAGCCCAACCCTTTTCTACACTAACTGAAACCCATTGATCCATAAATTTCAAGAAGGCTCTCATTCTAACATTTTATTAAACATAATTACTACTGTTAACATAAAGGGGAGTGAAAAGTGATTGACTTATCTAGACAAAATTGGGTCACGGATCATAATTAACCTCTTATACCAATTGAAATAATCAACATTTAGATCTAACTACACTAAATATGTATAATGAGAAAAAAAAATAACAAATCACTTATTTATTATTTCTAGATAAATAAGTTTAATGTCCAATTAAATCATAATAAACAATCAAGCAATATTGATCAAAAATAATAAAGTAAAGAACACCAAATTTGGTAATGAACGAAAACCCCTTAAAGAACTCTTCATAGGAATCAAAAACTTCAGAGCAAACATTGCCAAAAAGATCCAATAGAAAAGATAACTTATAGTTGGTCTAAATACAACTAAACCTTAGTATCTACCTATAAATCACCGAAGAACATCTTCGATTGTGCACCTACACTTTCTAGAACTCTGAAATTCTTTTCTCTCCCCCTGGATCACCAAGAACGAAACTCATTTTGGAATAACTAGAACTCCACGTTGTCTCTTCCCAATTTCAAAACTTTGAAAGCTTATTAGTGAAGATAAAGATTTTTTGTGTTTGATTTATTGATTTTTTGTATTTGGTCTTTTGGTTGAAGCAAGAGATTTATGAAATCAATGTTTGATCTTCAATATGATGTTTTCTTGACTGAAATTAAGAACTATAAATCACCGAAGAACATCTTCGATTGTGCACCTACACTTTCTAGAACTCTGAAATTCTTCTCTCTCCCCATGGATCACCAAGAACGAAACTCATTTTGGAATAACTAGAACTCCACGTTGTCTCTTCCCAATTTCAAAACTTTGAAAGCTTATTAGTGAAGATAAGGATTTTTAGTGTTTGATTTTTTGTATTTGGTCTTTTGGTTGAAGCAAGAGATTTATGAAATCAATGTTTGATCTTCAATAAGATGTTTTCTTGACTGAAATTAAGACTCAACCAATAATATAATATGTTTGAGAATTTGGAATATGAAGCTTTGATCTTGTAGTTGAATCGAGACATTTTTTATTGTTTAATTAATCTTCAATAATATGATCTCTAGTGTGAAATAATGATTCAATACACTTTTAGGATGGACCTATGCTTGTGTACATATAATAGGTAATGTTTGAGGTTGAATAAAGTTTCAAAATTTGTTGAAAATTGCAAACTGGGTTTGGCAGAACAAGTACGCCTCTTAAGTGAACTCCCTCACGGCTAGCAAATAGTAAGTTCTTTGCTCGAGCGCCAGAGTCTCGCTGGGTCGCACCTAGCGAGTGGTTACCTCACTGGAAATAACGCTTGAGTGCCTCCCACGAGGTCCTGAACGATTTTGTGGCTAATTTTTCTCATTTATCCATCTTTGACTTCGTTGACCCCTTCAAGACCTATACTATCAATTTCCGACTCTTTTGACTTTAATTACAACTCAATAACTATAATTTTGGACACAGGATTAGCCAATTATAATTTGAATCCAATAAGATGATTTAACATAATTATAGGGGAATATCGGCAACTAATGAGCGCCATTTGGGAGAGTAAAAAAATTTATATTTTATCTTATTTGATGAAAAATATTCGCATTAAAAAAATTAGTCGATTTAGAGATGATAGACCAAACAAATAGAAGATACAGAGAGTAGAAAGGAAAGTATATGCATAAGGTAATGTTTTACTTGTATTTTTTCTTTCATGACACGACAAAATTAAATAATATAAATAAACACTGAATTGTTATATTTTGTTATTTAATACTATCATAAATATTGAATATAGTTTTATTAAATTTCTTTCTTTATGTTTCTTATTTAATTGAAAGATGAGTTTCATGGTAAGTTGCGAACAAGATGCTCGAAATTTCAAGACGGGCCTGCATCACTATATTGTAAACTTTTGACGGTACATAAATTATTAAGATGTTAAAGTACGTAGAAAAATCTTAAAAAAGATCTCGATACCATTAGTTGTATATATGCCAAGTCTTCATTAAAAAATATATTCGACTTACCCACAAATAGTGTTTAAGAACAAATGAAATAGATTCTTACGCATTGTCTATAATCGTTTGAACTTAAAAAAAAAAAACTTTATGGTACTATTTGATGTTAAAGATAGCAATTAGATAGATAAATTCATACTTTCTGTGATAATTTAAGAATTCATACAGAATGATTTAACATTCACTGAAATAGTGTAAATGCCCCTATTTGGTTTAGCTAAAAAAGCAATATTTTAATACATTTTAATAAAAGTTGATAAAAGGTGATTGAAAAATTATGAATCCCGCAAAATGTTTGATTAATTAATTTGGGGGAAAATAAGTTTTAAAAATAGAAACCAAATGTAAAAGCTAAGCCATGTCTATTTTTTACCAAAATAAAATTGATAGTGTAGCAATTATACATGCACAAAAGCGCAAGCAAACAGCCAAAAACAACAAACTAAGCATTGTTCCCAATAAATGTAAGTTCGCTACATATATTCCTTTTCATCACTTCCAGTCAATTTATTATTGAAAGATTCAAAGCTACTATATTCAAATAACTATAGCATATTGTGCTAGTTTTAATCTACCCCTCCATCCTCTAATCTTATTACACTAACGTCTCATAACTCTTACCTCTTTAGGTCACGATTATCAACCGTAGAACTAAAATATAGCCCATAGCAAGGGTACAAAAGAACAATAACCTATTTACAAGTCAAAAGAAAATCTTCAGGGTAAAAGAATAAGCTTCATTATTCAAGCAATCAAGGTTGAAGACACTAAAAGTAAGCGGTAATAACAATCATTCATCTGGAAAATTAATGACGTCGAAATTCAATGATGAACATATTCAGAAAGATAACTAAAGTAAGGGTTGCTTTATCCTTTACACGCAGAAGTGAGAATAATCTCTTGTAATGAATCAGCAGGCTCTACAATTTAGTGCATGATGAAAACATCAGCTTTACTTTGAACGATTAACTTTGAGATAAGGTAAAGCGCCAATCACATTGTTATAGTCACTTCGATCAACTTGTACCTATCCAAGATTAATAAAGATGACACGAGAGACCATGGTTAAAGTTCAAAAGTAGACAACTAAAACTTATATACGGAAAGATCTCAATATAGGACAATAATGCTAAAAGACTTCCTTAAGTAGTTAATCTTCTTCGGGATGAAAATGAAGGTTACGGCCTTTTCCACCCAAAAGGAAAAATAGAAAAAGAACCAAATTGAAAGGCACCCATGTTATACACATCCAATAACACAAGGAAGCGCCTCATTCAAGGATCTAAATGTGTTTCACAACTTATCTCTGAAGTCCAATGAGTTGGATCCAGGAAATTCAAATCTAAATTTTATATACCCCAAATGGCGAACGAACTGATTTAAGAAATAGTTTTATGAAGACTTTGGAGTCTGAAAATGAACTTCGACAAGATTCAGAGGTTACGAAAATGTCAATATTTTACTTGGATACCAACAAAAAGAAAATATTTAAAAAACAGGTGCTTTAGATAAGAATGAAGATTTGAATTTTTTTAATTAGTCCCAATCCCTTGCCATTTATATTCGATTAGAATGAATCAAACTTAGACCAGATTTAAGAGGAAACTCGTGACTGTAAATCTCAACATTTGTGTATCTCTAGAAATCAACCTAGTAACCAGTAATAAGACCAGGCAAAGCAGGGACGGAAGGTGAATATTATCTAAGCCAGATAACTTCCCTAAGATAAGTCAAGCTATATTAAATCCTCATATTATTCATACTGAAGAAAATCAAAGCACTTCTTAATTGTAGAAACTCGTGCTATTGGCAAAAGCTGAAGCGAACAAGAAAGCACCCGTTGAGGATTTTCACATAAATAATTGAATCAGCTCAACTTTTGACCAATCCCAAAAGAGATCGTTTCATTCTCAACAAGATTTCCAGGAACAGAGATACTTCAACTAAAAAAGGCTAGTTGTTCAAAGCAATTCGATCCTGGGCTAAACTAAAATAGACTGTCATCCATCTAATACCAGACTTGCTCCGACTTTACACAAGACTTTTAATCAGAAAAAACAGATTCATGACGAGCTTCGATAGCAAATCAAAACCCAATAAACAACCAAAAGAAGTATCCAAGGTCTATAATTCCCCATTAATGATCACTTTTTTGTATTTAAAGTCATGCAATAATTTGAGTTCTATCTTCTAGGAGCTCATGAGTTACCTTTTTATTATTTCCAATCATTATTGTTTCAGAAATCTCGCCAAAACCATGGCAGAGAGAAGGCCACAAGATTATTATATTTTATCTCTATTCTTCTACTGTGATTACCACTAATTTTTCCTAGGGGAGAAGAAGAGGCATCACGAAACTCTATACCTATAGTATCCTCTACAATAAATAATTTCCAACTAGTTATTTCCCCACATAATATTTTTCAAAGAAGTTATCATGAAACGCCTTTTATTCCAAGTTTTCAAGTGTGTAAGCTACTAGCAGAAACTGAATTCATCCCTGAGGATATCCCCTCAAACGCATTTGAGATCTGCATTTCCAGTTCTGAATTTTTGACAAAACAGTAAGATGGTAATTATAAGACTAGCTAGTACCTAATATGACTTTGGTATGTTTGATGAATATTATTGAGAAAAGAACGTATTTTAAATAGTGATATGACGAGATATATGTGGTTAAAAGTAAGGAAAAGTTATTGACGTGATGCAAAATATTATTTTATTGAAAAATGTTGGGTTGAAAATGAGTTTTGAAATAATGTACTTTTAAAGAATGTGGGTCAAAAAAGCGTCTAAGCATGAATAATAAACTTAAGAGGAACATGAAGGAAACCACCAGATTGAGTTGGACAAAAAATTCAATCTTTGCAACTCGCTTAGAATTATATCCTTTTTCTACACAAGTTAATATTTAAAATAATTTGCACAAATAAAATAAGAATCAAAGTAGTGCGAAATTATGAAATTTTGCAAAATAATAATAATAATAATAATAATAATAATATTTAAAGAGAAAAGGGCAAAATTTTCATACCACTTTGGAGAGTCTCAATTTCCTCTTAGTATTTTTCTTTCCCAGCAAATGTTGCTTCCCTGCTCTCCTCCTCAGTATCTTCCCACTACCGGTAACCCGAAATCGCTTCGCCGAAGCCTAAAATTCCAATATGGAAATTAACAAAAAGAATATAAAAAACCCACAAAACAGAATAAAAAAATACATCCCCAATTTCAATTAAAGCATGTACATAAAAATGAATGTACGAAGAATTGCCTTGTGGGTCTTCATTTTGTAGCCTTTGGCGCAGACTACAGTAAGTGGCTGTGAATTTCTTCCAATGGGTGACGCAAAATTGGAAGTTCTGATAACAACAAGTGGGGCAACCCCAGAAACACAATGTGAAGAACTGAGGTTAATTGATGGTTCTGGTTTCTTGGTGAGTGATGAGAAATGAATTGTTGTGGATCGAATAGATCGATGTGGAGTACAAATAATCAATCTACGAGTAAACATAGGTGTAGCCATTGTTGTTGTAGCCATGTTGTTGATTGCAAGTGTTTTCAGTAATTCTTTTTCTGCGATTGAAGTTCTCTTACGAGACGTTGTGTGGATAACAAAAGGCTGTGGGTTTCTGGCCTTGTGGACAGGTCATTCTTCACTTCGAGTCTTATACACAATTGATAAACGGCCCGATCTTAGTTTAGTGGTGCAAATGATAGGAGTGAGATAGTCTTTGTTGAGTTGAAAGTCGTAATGTGAAGATTCGATTTCTGCCTCTTATAAAGTATGAAATTGAACTCTTTGTGAGTACTAGTCTGACAGCTCTTGTACCCTGTCTTTCTGAGGCACATCTCGCGATTATCTCCTCCACAATACTTGAGGGGCAGGACGGTGGGGGACCCTCGAGGTTGGGGTTCAACCTTTATACACAATTGATAATCCCATCGTTAGAATTTTTCGAAGAGAATACAGGTACCACGGTAGGTAATTTAAATTCAAAAAATATATTTTTTAATTTATCTCATTTGGGTAGTGTATTCAATTTGAACTTTTAATTTTTTTTTTTTTTTTATATAGATTTTTATAAGTGGGTGACTTTTGAAAATTCATGAACTTTTAAATATTTTTGTGATTTTGTTTACAATTAATTAAAAAAAAATTCATAGACATCTGTATACCTTAATAAAGACTTAAAAATGTTAAGTTAAACACCTATGTAATGTAATATTATGTTGAACAACTTTGTGCATGTCCAAAAAGCCTACAACAGATTTAATAAGAACACAGAGTAATAATTCATATTTCTATTGTCAATAAATTTTTTTTAAAATGTGAAAAAAAAAACGAAAATAAAAAAAAAAATTAAGCCATCTCAAATAACCTAAATATCAAAAAGAATTAATATCATTACAATAATGTTCAACAATAAAAATATCAAGTATTCTCAACTTCACTCCACATATATGTTGTTATAGTAGTTCTTCGTGCATCAACACTCTCTCTTTCTTGATTCTAAAAAACTGGTTCAAAGTTTTCCCCTTCGTTTACTAACAAAGATGATTAAGCTTTATTATTAGATACAACCGAAAACTCATAAGAACAATACTCTTTGCGAAGAAAATTGTATAATCCTACACAAGCTAACATTAGCTCAGCTTGTGCACGATATGATAATGAGGAGCTATTTTGAAAATTGTGAACCTTGATTTAAATACATAAAATATTCTTTCATGTACGTTCCTCAAGAAAGTATGGCGAAAATTTAATCTTTTTGTATTTTCAAGATTACGACCTTGGTCAGCAAAATTTTGAAGATTATAGCCTTTACCTAAAAAAGAAACCAAGAATTGACTTTTATAATGCCATGCTTCCTTGATGATCTATATGCAATGTGACACCTATCATTTTATAAATGGAAGCACCTAAAAATGGAAAGGAATGAAAACATAAAGACATACACAAGCAAATTATGACGTTTTGTAAAAACCAATCAAGTATTACTAATTCAATATACGATCTCCTTCCTCATCATTTTGATCATTCTTGGAGTATCTTATTCTTTTTTTTTAGCTTATCGACGGAGTTATGTATTTGGATATGATCGTTGTCAAACTCAAGTCATTCCTACTTAGCAAGTTTTTTCACTTGCTACTGAGTAGGCATAAACAATTCAAATAATGTAGAATTCATTACTATTTTAAAGTTAAAAAATTCATAAACCTATATTAACAATTCAAAACTGTAAAATTTACTACTAATCATGTTTGAAAAAAATGCCTCATTTCAATTTAAATATTATTGATGTAGGACATTCTTTTGGTGTCATGTTCAAAAACTCAAACTTATTTTCTCTAGTAATGGGCAAACCAAGAGCCTTGAAACAAGCATCCTCATCCTAGTTTGGAATCTCCTTGATAACACCCCCAACAATTATGCTCTATAGTGTCAATTAATTCAATAGCACGAGTGAGCTTATCAACAATGCGAACAAGCTTGTCTAATACAATTGATTGGGTATTTTTGGGATTAAACGAGATAATTTTTTCTTCAAACTCTATTCTATTTTGTTTTCAAATTAATGGGAAACATCTGAAATTATAGGCGTAAAAGGTAAGAGTTGAGAAGAGTGCCCAAGAGATGATGGCTTATGTAAATGGTCTTGTTTATTAGTTTGTATAAATGCCTCATTTTTAGGATCATACAAGAAGTCATCTATTAAACTTCCACTTTCTCTTCTTTCTACTATGTCAAATGTTCTTGCATCAATGTCATCCCCCAGTGCAGTTAAGTGTGTCCCATCATCAATTCCACATCCAACTGCAATTCTCAAATTTTCACAGTCCACAAAAAATGTATGTATAATAACATCTATTTTCAGAATGAAACTACTAAAGAAAAAGATTATAAGTGCAAACTTATGAAACATATACATCACTAATTTGTACTTCAAAACTTCATATACTTTCTTCAAATAAAAAAGAAGCTTTTTAAAATAATTGTCACATACTTCATTACTACTTGTAAATTTTTTCTTCATAGGGTCCCATCTGAACCCAAATTTATGACGAATATTTGTTGTTGTATTGTTTTTTAAACCATTTCACATGGAATTTATATGGGACATTAGATTTTTCAATCCCAAACTTTGGTTAGGAGGTGGGCATATATGTTTTTCTACAGTTATGTTGCTTAACACGCCATCCACGAGTGGCATCATCAATCATGAGCATTGGCAATTTATTGTCTATTCCTTGCCCATTTTTCACATTTTTCAAACCTCTTATCTGCACTATCATTTCCTTTTACTAAATATCCCATTAATACTATTGTGAGATTGTACATGCAATGTATAAAAAATTAGAAATATAACATAAGAAAAACATTGTTAACCTCTTTTTTGTATGATGACATGGAACTTCAACAAATCATTAGAGCACGTAACCAAACTCCGTTGGTGGTGGAGATGACCATGTACACTACAACGGTCAAGTCAGCCTTTGTAAGAGTAATATTTGGGTGTAGGACGTGAGCTACTTATATAAAAGGAGTTCAAATCCGAGAGAGGTATAGAGAGCAATGAGATCACAGTTATATGTAGTGAATCTAAACTTGTATTACCTTTCAATGTCATAATGTATGAGCTTTTATAGTAAAAGATGATGAGTAAGAATCATTGGATGAAAAGGCGTGTGGTGGCCTCATCCTAACGGCTAAAGCACCTTATCCTAGGCCTCAACCAATTAGTCCTACACTCATGCGCATTTAATATTATGACATTTTGCAGCCCTAGGCCTTACACAAATCGTATAGACTTCACATCAACCATAAATGGAAGATCTTATGTGGAAGATCATTTGCAGTGCCTCTACATACTTTGCCTCATTAATGAGGGCTTGATCCTTCATATGGGTTCTATCCCAGTACATGGGTTCGACCAAAATTGCCATATGGGCAGAATAATGTAGAGTGGGGGCCTAGGTTCACTTGCTATGTAGTTTCCACATTACCATGCTTAGATCCTCACTGAAAAAGGCGTAACAATAGTTTCCCAAGTCCATGTATAAATATTCATATAATACTTAAACTTTTATGTCGAAGTATGTTGTCTTGTTCATACCACATGTTCTGTTTTGAAAAAACGGTGCTCTAACATGGGTTGTTTTATGTTGGTTGAACATATACTTTTATAACCTCTCAATTGTGAAGTGATAACGTAGCACAATAGTCTTCCAAGTTAAAACATGATTATTTATAAAATGTATAAAGTTAGAATGTATCATATGAGTAAATTTTTGCAGCGGATTATGAATTCGTTTTAAGGTGATGCCTTTGATAAGGGCTAGCCTTTTGTGTACAGTAAGCATGTGATAAGGCTAAGATTTATTTTGGTAGAGCCCTTATATTAAGAGCGAGCCTATTTTCGAAGATGAAGCATGCAATAAGGCTAAACTAAGCTGAGGTGATGCCTTTACATTGGAGTCGAGCTTGTTGTCGAAGACTAAGCTTGTAATAATTTTGAATGGAGTTGAGGCAATGCCCTTACATTGAGAGCAAGCCTGGTGTTGAAGAAGCCTATGATAAGACTAAATTGAACTTGAGCGAGGTCCTTACATGAGGGCGAGCCCGTTGGTAAAGAGGCAGCCTTTAATGATGCTGAATTGAACTTAGGTGAAGCCCTTGCATAAAGAAAAGCTCATGGTGAAGATGTATCCTTTTATGATTCTAAATTGAACTTGAGCAAAGCCTTTGCATGAGGACTAACCTATTGGTGAAGAGGAAATCTTTTATGAAGCTGAATTGAACTTGGGTGTGGCCTTTGCATTAGGGTGAGCCCGTTGGTGAAGATGTAGCGTTTGATGAGGTTGAATTGAGCTGTGGCGAGGCCCTTATGTGAGGAAGAAAAATTGGTAAAGAGATAGTCTTTGATGTGACTGAACTTTAACTTGGAAGAAGGACTTGCATGAAGGAAAGCCCATAGGTAAAAATGTAGCCATTGATGATGCTGAATTGAACTTGGACGAAGCACTAGTATTAAGACGAGTCCATTGGTGAAAAGGTAGCCTTTGATGAGGCTATATTGAACTTGGGCGAGACCCTTGCTCGAGGACGAGCCGGTTGGTCTTCTCCTTTCAGAGCTAATTTACTTCTTTTCAAGGATATCTCTTACACGCAAAAGGCTTCGTCCATGGTGTTTGATCAATTCATATGTCGCTTCGCCTTGTAGCTTTCAAGGTGGGACCCATATGGGTGTTTCACATCTTTCCTTTCAAGGGTGTTTTACTTTGTTGCATGGGGGTTTACTCTTTCATGCAATAGCTTCCTCCATGGTGTTTGATCCATCCTGTAATGATTCGTCTCATAGGTTTCAAGGTGGGCCCCATATATGTGCTTTACATCTCTCCTTTCGAGGTTGTTTACTTCCTTACAAGGAGTTTACTCTTCCATGAAAGGGCTTCCTCCATGGTGTTTGTTCCATCCATGGAAGTTGTTTTACAAAGTCGAGGCACTGGTGCATAGGCAAGATGAGGCCTTGTATGAAGGAGGCGCTGATGCATAGGCAAGATGAGGCCTTGCATGGCAAAAGTGCTGATGTATAGGCGACATGAGGCCTTACATGATGGAAGCACTGATGCATATGCGAGATGAAGCCTTGTACAGCAAAATCGTTGATTCATAAGAGAGATAAAGCCTTGCATGACAGAAGCGCCGATGGAAGTACTGATGCATAAGCGAGATGAAGCCTTGTACAGTAAAAGCACTGATTCATAAGAAAGATAAAGCCTTACATGGAAGAAACCTGATGCATATGCAAGATGAGGCTTTGTAGGCAGAAGTTTTGATGCATAGGTAAGATGATGCCTTACATGGTGGAGACACTATTGCATGGCAAGATGAGGCTTTGCATGGTGGATGCGCTGATACATAGATGAGATAAGGCCTTACATGGTGGAGGCACTAATATATAAGCGAAATAAAGCCTTACGTGGTAGAACCCCTTCTACATAGGTGAGATGAGACCTTGAATGGAGGAGGCAATGATGCATATGTAAGATGAAGTATTGCATGGAAGAAGCGCTGATGTATAGGCGAGATAAAGCCTTGCATGGAGGTTGGTGGAAGCGCAAATACATATGCGAGATGAAGCCTTGAGTAGTGGAGGCATTGATGTGTATGTGTTGGAAGCCTTTCATAACAGCAGTCTTGATTAATAGGCAAGATGAGATCTTTCATGCATAGGTGCTGATAAATAAGCGAGATAAAGCATTTCATAGCGAAGGCACTGATACATAGTGATGACTTGCATAATTTCTTATATTTTATCCCTTTTTAACTTTAAACTTTAGATTAATTTTATTTATTTTTGTTGATTTTAGTCTTCATTGTTATCATTTATATTTATTTTAGATAAGGCTGAGATTTTATGGGCTGTTGAATGGATATACACAAAGCAAGTAGTTTGACTTGGTTTTAGACTATTGCATGTGTGGGATACGGGTTTCCCTTGGATGAACAACACGAACACAACAGAAAAGAAGAGGGCAACAAGTTTACTTGGATTTGGAAGGAAGATGCAGACAAAAAAAAGCTTTCAATTCCTTGGGTTTCTTTTTGGTTTTTGACTTGGTTTTCACGAAAGAGGGAAGAATATTCTTTTGTGGAAGCTGAGAAGTAGTGCCTGCGAGGAGCACTTTTCAATGTTCATTATTCTCAAAAAAATTATGTTGAATTCGTTTATGTTAAATTTAATTTTTAGCATGAACTAAATTTTCTTCATTCTAGGAAAATGACGTAATCTAGTTTCTAACTATGCTTAATTTTCTATGTAATTCAAAGTAATTCTTTCTTTGTTTGTCTGATTCATTCTGAGCTTATTGCTTCTAATTAACTGGCCATTAATTAGATTATTTTAATCTTGTGATTTGCTATCGAAAGAGGGAATTATAGGATAGATCTTGAATATTTCGGCATAGGTAAATATAGAGATCCAAAGACTTGTATGAACCTATGTAGTATTAAAATCATTGGTCTTATTGCTTTCTTGCTTTACTAATTTGCATACTCTTGTGTAAGATGATGAACAAGAATAATTTTCAATTGATTATCGAAATAGGCATTTGGATGAGTTGGAGATTTGTTAACAAACAAAGAGAAATAAATTCAATTAGTTAGATGAGTAAAGCATAGTGAGGGATTAGGTGAAATCGATTTCCTAGAAGTTTTCATTGCCATTAATTTGATCTTCGAACAACAATTTTTCTTTTCTTTTGCGAATTTTTCTTTGAATTGATTATATTCTAAATTGCACTTACAAAAATCTTATTGACTTCTCTAGATAAAATCGAGGTTAGTATAATTTCGGTATTTGTCAAAAGTAAGTTACCAATCCCTAAGGACGATACTCTTCTCGTCACTTTACTATAAAACTAATATATTGTGCACTTGTAGTTTTGCATCGATCAAGTTTTTGGCGCCGTTGTAGGGGATTGATTTATTCTTTTTTTTTTTTTTTTTGCCAATATCGATACAAAGTAATCTTGGTTTTAATTTGGAATTGTATTTTATTATTTATTTATTTATTTATTTTTTGCTCTACAGGTGTGTTTTTTTACGTTGGATGTGCCGTCCTAGAACTCGTTATATTACTCCTTTTGATCTGGTGATTAAAAGAACTTTTAGATCACAAAGAAAAAATAAAAAAACTAGCCATGGCTGGCGAACAACATGATGCACTGTCACGCACCTTGAAGGATAATGATCGGCCAGTTGTGAATGACAACTACTCGGGTATAAGATGTCAACCCATTAATGCCAACAACTTTGAGCTCAAACCAGCCTTGATTAGCATGGTGCAGCAAGCCCAATTTAGCGGATCACCACTTGATGATCCCAATATTTATTTGGCAATGTTTTTGGAGATTTACGATACTGTAAAAGTTAATGGTGTTACTGAAGATACCATTAGACTGAGATTGTTTCCTTTTTCTTTGAGGGACAAGAGAAGAGGTTGGCTACAATCTCTACAACCGGGAAGCATCACTTGTTGGCAGGATATGGCTGAAAGGTTTCTTGCTAAATTCTTTCCACCTACAAAAACAGCCCAACTCAGGAGTGAGATTGGTTAATTCAAGCAAAATGATTTCGAGTCACTCTATGAAGCATGGGAGAGGTATAAAAATTTGATTCGACGTTGCCCTCAATATGGATTGTTGGATTGGTTGCAAGTTTAGATGTTCTATAATGGTTTAAATGGGCAAACTCGAACTATAGGTGATGCTTCTAGTGGAACTTTGATGTCAAAGATAGCTGAGGGTGCTACTTCAGTTTTGGAAGAAATGTCCTCAAACAACTATCAATGGCCAACTGAAAGAACTATAGCTAAGAAAGTTGCTGGAATTCATGAACTGGAACCGTTAGCAGCCATTTCAGCTCAAGTTGCTACTCTATCTCATCAAATTTCAGCTTTGACAACCCAAAGGATACCACAAAGTGCAGAATATGTTGCAGCTACAAGTATGTCAGTTCCGACAACGAAGTGAGTCAAGAACAAGTTCAATACATCAAAAATTGGAACTACAACTATCATGGTAATCCTATGCCAAATTACTACCATCAAGGGCTTCTAAGTCATGAGAATTTGTCATATGGAAATACAAAGAATGTGTTGCAACCTCAACCTCCTCCAGGATTTGATAGTCAACCAAGCGAGAATAAGATGTCACTTGAAGATGCCATGGTTTCCTTTGTTCAGGCGACAAATGCAAGGTTTAAAAAACCTTATTCACGATTGGACAACATTGAGACTAGTAATATGGGAGCCACTATGAAGAATCTTAAAGTGCAAATTGGGCAATTGGCCACGACCATCAATGCCCAATAAATAGGAGTTTTTCCTAGCAACACAGAAGTGAATCCAAAGGAACAATGCAAGGCCATCACACTTGGGAGTGGAAGAGAAATTGAGAGGTCGCCATCAAAGTAAAGCAAGTCCATTCCTACAGCTGTGAACAATGGCCAAAGCAAGAATAAAGTAGAAGAATAGATTGTTGATGATACACTAAGAGAGACTGACATGCCTCCAGCAATTTCATTTCCTGACAATCCTCATATTCTCTCTACTCTACTTCCTTATCCTCAACGTTTTCAAAAACAAAAATTAGATAAGCAAATTTTCTAAGTTTTTTGATATTTTTAAGAAAATACACATAAATATTCCTTTTGCAGATGCCTTGGAACAAATGCCAAACTATGTCAAATTCCTTAAGGACATCATTTCCAAGATGAGAAGGTTGGATGAGTTTGAAACAGTGAAGCTTTCTGAATAATACGGTGCCATTCTTCAAAAGAAATTGCCTCAAAAATTAAAAGATCCGGGGAGTTTCACTTTGCCTTGCACTATTGGAAATTCATTCTTTGATAAAGTTTTATGTGATCTTGGTGCTAGCATTAATCTTATGCCACTTTCTGTTTACAGGGAATTAAGACTTGGAGAGATAAACAAACAACCATTTCTTTGCAATTAGCAGATCGATCCATCAAGTATCCACGTAGAATCATAGAAGACGTATTGGTAAAGGTGGATAAATTAGTTTTTCCTGCTGATTTTGTGGTGTAATATGGAGGAAGATGAAGAAGTCCCAATAATTCTTGGCCGACCATTATTGGCTACGGGAAAGGCTTTAATTGATGTTCAAAAGGGTGAATTAACGTTGAGAGTTAATAAGGAAGAGGTTATGTTCAACATTTACCAAGCCATGAAATTTCCAGAAGATCCAAGTACTTGCTTTAGGGTAGATGTCATTAAGCAATGTGTAGAAGCCTTTTAAGAGGATATGCCAGTTGATCACCTAGAACGACGTATCACCACTTCATCTCAAGCTTATGATTTTAATAACTATGCTGTTTGTAAACCTGATTTACCTTTTGTTAGTGAAGAATTTCTCACTGTGTATTTGCTTTGGGAGCATTACAGTAGGTTACATTACTTAGTAATGAAGTGGAGAGGCTAGAGCCGATGGTAGCAAAGACAGATTATGTGATTTCTAAAGAAAAGATGCAGCAAACTATAACTCTAGAGTTGAAGCAATTACCTGACCACCTTCACTATGCATTCTTGGGTGATAGTTATACATTTCCAGTGATTGTTGCCGCATCACTCACACTCGAAGAAGAGAAAACGTTGCTTCGTGTGTTAAGGAGCATAGAACAGCCTTGGGATGGACTATTTTTGACATAAAAGGTAAAAGTCCTTCCATTTGCATGCACAAATTTTAATGATGAACTTTACAAACCGAAAATCGAGCACCAAAGAAGACTAAATCCTGCAATGAAGGAAGTCGTGAGAGCTGAAATTTTGAAACTCCTCAATGCTCGAATTATCTATGCTATTTCATACAGCTTATGGGTAAGTCCGGTGCAGGTTGTACCAAAAATAGGTGGAATAACGGTGGTGAAAAATGACAACAATGAGTTTATTCCTACAAGTACAGTCACGAGCTGGCGTGTATGCATGGATTACTGCAAGTTGAACAAAGCAACAAGGAAAGATCATTTTCCACTTCCATTCATTGATCAAATGTTGGATCAATTGGTTGGGTATTCCTATTATTGCTTCTTAAATGGTTATTTTGGGTATAACCAGATTGCCATAGCTCCTGAAGATCAGGAGAAAACTACATTCACATGCCCCTATGAAACATTTACTTTTAGGAGGATGCCATTTGGATTGTGCAACGCCCCGCGACATTTCAACGTTGCATGATGGTTATCTTTTCTGATATGGCGGAAGATATAATGGAAATTTTCATGGATGACTTTTCAATTTTTGGTACATCTTTTGATCATTGTTTGCATAATTTAGCTCTTGTTTTGCAAAGATGTGAAGATAAAAATCTAGTCCTAAACTGGGGAAAGTGTCATTTCATGTTCAAGAAGGGATCGTGCTTGACCATAGAGAGTCATCTAAAGGAATTGATGTGAATAGAGCTAAAATTACAACTGAGAAGGAGATGCTTGTTGTGGTGTTTTATTGTGACGAATTTCGGTCTTACCTCATTGGTACAAAGGTGATAGTGTTCACTGATCATGCAGCACTTCGCTATTTGTTTGCCAAGAAGGATGCTAAGCCTAGGCTAATTCGTTGGATCCTGCTTCTTCAAGAATTTGATTTCGAGGTTCGAGATAAGAAAGAAAGCGAAAATTCAGCTGCTGATCATCTCTCCCGGCTGGAGCAAGAGGAATAAAGACCAAATTCAGTAATCCAAGAAGCATTCCCTGATGAGCAGTTGTTTGCATGTGAGATCAAGCTTCCTTGGTATGCTGATATTGTAAACTACCTAGCTTGTAAAGTACTACCACCAGATCTTACTTACCACCAATGCAAGAAGTTTTCTGCATGATGTGAAAGTGCTAAAATTTCTGTATATGAATATATTCACAAGATTTGACACTCCACGAGCTATTATTAGTGATGGGGACCCACTTTTGCAACAAGTGGTTTGATAATCTTCTTTCTAAATATGGTGTGAAGCACAAGATAGCACTTGCCTACCATCCTCAAACTAATGGCCAAGCTGAAATTTCAAATCGAGAAATTAAGAACATCCTTGAGAAGACGGTTAACACCAATAGAAAGGATTGGGCAAAGAAGCTTGATGATGCTTTGTGGGCATACCGTACAGCCTTTAAAACACCTATCAGGATGTCTCATTACCGATTAGTATTTGGATAGGCTTGTCATCTTCCTGTGGAGTTGGAGGATAGAGCTTATTGGGCTATTAAAAAGTTTAATTTTGATTTGAAGGCAGCAGGAAAAAGCGACTTCTTCAATTGAATGAGATGGATGAGTTCCGGAATGGTGCTTATGGAGAACGAACGAAAAAGTGGCATGACGAACAGATTCTTAGGCATGAGTTTGCTCCATGACAGCAAGTTTTACTCTTCAATTCACGACTTAAACTCTTCCCGAGTAAGTTAAAATCAAGATGGACAGGTCCTTATACAATTGAAAAAGTTTCTTCTTTTGGAGCTATAGACTTGAAGGACAAGACGGGGAATACATTCAGAATTAATGGTCAGAGATTGAAGCACTACTATGGAGAACAAATGGAGAGGAACTATTCAGTTATTCCTTTTGGAGATCCTAATTGATGAAGATTGAAAAGTCTGGCTGTAGACTTTAAAACAAGCGCTTATGAGAGGCAATCCATAGAAATTTATTTTATTCTTTTATTTTTTATTATCTTTATTATTATTTTTTAATAATTTTTATTTTGATGCAGGTTTATTGAGCATGAATAAAGGGCTGAAAATTAAAAACTACGGTTGATTCACCATGAAACCAGGGAAGTTCCTTTCATTTTTTCAATCCTTTTCACTTTTGCATTACAATGAGGACATTGTTTAGTTTAAGTTTGGGGGTTTAAACTCCTATAGTCATTTGGTCTTCTTGTTTATTATTTATTTATTTTACTTGTGATTTTACAAGTCTTGAGTTGTTTGATTCTCTTACCAAGCATGCATTTGAATATGAATGAATTCTCTATGACTCTGAAATTTGTGATTGATGATGGTTTTGAGAAAAAATTTCAAAAATTTATTTTATGTCAGACTGAGTTTTGTGGGTACTTTGAACATAATTGAGCACGTAGTCGTTTTTATTTTATTCCATTTTGCTTATGAAGAGAAGAAGTTGAATTAACTTAGTGAGAGAAGTTTAGTCTTGCTTTTCTCTAGAATCCGTTGATGGATCCATGAAGTGAAATCCTAGTTGATACCAAATATTAGAGAAATGATCTAGGCAATTTTTTTTTTGTCATAACCAAAAAGCTTTCCCACCCGTCCTAAGTATCATGCCATCATTGCATGGTGTATTTCCATAGTCAACCCCCTTGAGCCTTATTTTTTATAAGCCTTTATTTGTTTTTGTTTTTTTTTTAACTACGTAAACCATTCCCGTTCTAATCATGAAAAACCAAGAAACTACCTTTTATAGTTTGAGAAAATACTTTGGTGGAAATTCACATTTAAAGAGAAAGTCAGTTCAAAGAAAATTATCCATATTATGTTTGCTCTGTTTGATCAAAGTGTAAAAAAAAAAAAAAAGATTAAAAGAACAATGCTGAAATGGTTGAAATTTTGAAAAAGGCTACGAGAATTGAGGTGGCTGATTTTAAAAAAAAACAAAAAAACAAAAGAAGCTGAAAATAAAATAAATAGAGAAAACTTAGTAGGTGGATTATGTATCACTTCAGATTGTGTTAAAGGAGTAGTTGGTATTACTTCATTGGTTACAGCAACAAAAATGTCACCAGTATGAGCATATAGTCGAGAAAGAGCTATGATTTGAATCATGTGGATATCTCTTTTATTGTTCTTTCCACCTAGTATTTTCCCAGTTTGCTTTGATTCTCCATATCCAATTCTTTCTTAGCCCTAACCCTGTGACCTGTCATTACAACTTGATAAAGACCTTTTGATCTCTGATTTTGGTGTTGACTACATTAGTGGAGAAGATTTCTGAAAATTGGACTTACGGGGTTAAGTTTTCAGAGAATTCTTCTGATTGTAGTTGTTCTACTTTTATTTGAGTTTGCAGGTGGTTTGAGGATAAATTGACTATATCACACACACACACACTCAAGGTCTTAGCTTTAGGTTGAAGTAAACGCCTAACTCTTGTTTGACAAATTGCTAAATTTTCGATTGATTTTCCTGCTATCTTTGATGTTATAAAAATAAGATACTAGTGATGAAATCTAAATTCAAATCATGGCTTGGTGAGTGATGATACGTCTCTATGGGGACTAGTTGATATTGTCTATAGTAGTCTTTTATTTTATTTTATTTTTGTTTGAGGACAAACAATGTTTTAAGTTTGGGGTTGTTTGATGACTTGCATAATTTCTTATATTTGATCACTTCTTAATTTTAAACTTTAGATTAATTTTATTTATTTTTGTTGATTTTAGTCTTCATTATTATCATTTAAATTTATTTCAGATAAGACTGGGATTTTATGGGCTGTTGAACGGATATACTAGCTCGTGAAAATTCGGCTCGTGGATAGCTCGGGCTCGTCAAATGACGAGTCTGAGCCGAGCGAGCTAGATCACTAGGCGAACCGAGCCCGCTCGGCTCGCTCATGGGTGAGCGGCTCGTGGGCTCGTCCAAAATTGAGAGTTTATCTTATATAAAAAAATATTTTTTTTACGAGTTCGCAAGCCGAAATTCGGCTTGGCCCATGAGCCACGAGCTCACGAACTGAGCCCAACTCGACCCGTGAGTAACGAGCCGAGCTCGTGTATATATAGCTCGGCCCATTGCCACGTCTACGTGGGATATAGGTTTGTCTTGGATGAACAGCACGCACACGACGGAAAAGAAGAGGACAACACGTTTACTTGGATTTGGAAGGAAGATGCACAAAAAAAGATGTCATTTCCTTGGGTTTCTTTTTGGTTTTTGACTTGGTCTTCACGAGAGAGGGAAGAATATTCTTTTGTGGAAGCTGAGAAGCAGTGACTGCGAGGAGCATTTTTTAGTGTTCATTACTCTTTCATTATTCTCAGAAAAATTTATGGTGAATTCGTTTATGTTAAATTTAATTTTTAGCATGAACTAAATTTTCTTCATTATAGGAAAATGACGTAATCTAGTTCCGAAATATGCTTGATTTTCTATGCTAATTCAAAGTAATTCTTTCTTTGTTTGTCTGATTTATTCTGAGCTTATTGCTTCTAATTAACTGGCCATTAATTAGATGATTTTAATCTTGTGATTTGCTATCGAATGAGGGAATTATAGGACAGATCTTGAATATTTCGGCATAGGTAAAGATAGAGATCGAAAGACTTGTATGAACCTGTGTAGTATTAAAATCATTGGTCTTATTGCTTTCTTGCTTTACTAATTTGCATACTCGTGTAAAATGATGAACAAGAATAATTTTCAATTGATTATCGAAAGAGGCTTTTGGATGAATTTGAGATTTGCTAACAAACAGAGAGAAATAAATTTAATTAGTTAGATGTGTAAAGCATAGTGAGGGATTAGGTGAAATCGATTTCCTAGAAGTTTTCATTGCCATTAATTTGATCTTCGAACAACAATTTTTCTTTTCTTTTGCAAATTTTTCTTTGAACTGATTATATTTTAAATTGCACTTACAAAAATCTTATTGACTTCTCTAGTTAAAGTCGAAGTTATTATAATTTCGGTATTAGTCAAAAGTTAGTTACCAATCCCTAAGGACGATACTCTTCTCGTCACTTTACTATAAAACTACGATATTGTGCACTTGCAGTTTTGCATCGATCAAGTTTTTGGCGCCCTTGTAAGGGATTGATTTATTCTTTTTTTTTGCCAATATCGATACAAAGTAATCTTGGTTTTAATTTGATATTGTATTTTATTTTATTTTATATATATATATATATATTTTGCTCTACATGTGTGTTTTTATCAATTTCTTTATTTAGTTTTTATCAATTTCAAATTCTTTATGTAATTATATACACAAAAACTTCAAACAAAATGAAATTATAAAAATTAAATAAAGAATGAAATATTATTTTATTGAATATGAAAAAAAATAGCGATTTGTTTACAATAATTATATAATTAAAAAATTTAAGGGGGAAAAAGAATTTGCTAATTCTTTAAAAAAATCATTTTAGTAATTATCAATTTAAAATTCTTTATTTAATTATATATATAAAAAATTCGACCAAAAGGAAATTATTAAAATCAAATAAAGAATATAAATTTTATTTAATTAAATTTGAAAAAATTAAATATTTGTTTACAATGAATATTTAAATAAATATTTTTAAATTAGAAAATTAAATGGAAAAAAAAAAGAATTTCCTAATTCGCTAAAAAGAATATTTCATTTTAGTAATTATCAATTTCAAATTCTTATTTAATTATATATACAAAATCTTCAAACAAATAGAATTATAAAAACTAAATAAAGAATATAAATATTATTATGTTAAATTTGAAAAAATTAGCGATTTGTTTACAATAAATATTTAATTAGAGAATTTTAAATTAAAAAATTAAAAGGGAAAAAAGAATTTGCTAATTCTTTACAAAAATATTTTTCATTTTAGTAATTATCAATTTAAAATTATTTATTTAATTATGTATATAAATAATTTAAAATAAAGGAAATTATTAAAATTAAATAAAGAATATAAATATTATTTAATTAAATTTGAAAACATTAATGATTTGTTTACAGTGATTATTTAATTAAAGAATTTTAAATTAAAAAGTTAAAAGGAAAAAAAAAGTATTTGCTAATTCGTTAAAAAATAATATTTCACTTTATTAATTATCAATTTCAAATTCTTTATTTAATTATATATGTTAAAAATTCAACCAAAAGGAAATTATTAAAATTAAATGAAAAATATAAATATTATTTAATCAAATTTTTAAAAAATTAAGATTTGTTATGAATATTTAATTAAATAGTTTTAAAAATTAAAAGGAAAAAGAACAGAATTTGCTAATTCGTTAAAAAAAAAAGAATATTTCACTTTATTAATTATCGATTTCAAATTTTGTATTTAATTATATATATAAAAAATTCAAACAAAATTAAATTATTAAAATTAAATAAAGAATATATGTATTATTTAATTAAATTTGAAAATATTAAACATTTGTTTACAATGAATATTTAATTAAAAAATTTTAAATTTAAAAAAAAAAAAGAATTTGCTAATTCGTTAAAGGGGATATTTTATCTTAGTCATTATCAATTTCAGATTCTTTATTTAAGGGTAATTAGCACATAACGTCCCCACCTTTCACTGTTATTGTGGAAAACGTCAATATCTTTCATTTTTTGGCATTTTCACCCTTATTTCCACCTTTCATTGCGGAAAAGGACATTTTCACCCATTCTCTTAATTAAAAATTATGAAATCACCCATTAGTAAAATTAAATAAAGAATATAAATATTATTTAATTAAATTTCCAAAAAAAAAGATAAAGATATGTTAACAATGAATATTTAATTAAAAAAATTGAATTAAAAATTAAAAGAAAAAAAAGAATTTGCTAATTCGTTAAAAAAATAATATTTCATTTTAGTAATTATCAATTTCAAATTCTTTATTTAATTATATCTATAAAAAATTAAAAAAAAGGAAATTATTAAAATTAATAAAGAATATAAATATTATTTAATTAACTTTGAAAGAATTAAATATTTGTTTACAATGAATATTCAATTAAAGAATTTGAAATTAAAAAAATAAATGAAAAAAGAATTTGCTAATTCGTTAAAAAAAATATTTCATTTTAGTAATTATCAATTTCAAATTCTTTATTTAATTATATATATAATAAATTTAAACAAAAAGAAATTATTAAAATTAAATAAATATTATTTAATTAAATTTGAAAAAGATTAAAGATTTGTTTACAATGAATATTTAATTAAATAGTTGTAAATTAGAAATCTAAAAGGAAAAAAAAAAGAATTTGCTAATTCGTTAAAAAATAATGTTTCATTTCAATAATTATCAATGTCAAATTCTTTATTTAATGTCAGATTCTTTATTTAATTATATATATAATAAATTTAAAGAAAAGGAAATTATAAAAATATAAATATTATTTAATTAAATTAGAAAAAATTAAAGATTTGTTTACAATGAATATTTAATTAAAAAATTAAAAAAATAGAATTTACTAATTCGTTAAAAAATAATATTTCATTTTAGTAATTATCAATTCTTTATTTAATTATTTATTAAAAAATTTAAAAAGGGAAGTTATTAAAATTAAAGAAAGAATATCATTATTTTTGAATGAAATAAAGAATATAAATATTATTTAATTAAATTAATAAAAAAATTAAATATAGAAAAAATATTATTTATTATTTTATAATTAAATTATTACAAAATGTTAAGAAAAAAAAAAGACTGGGAATAGACTGTTAACAATTTGTTGACGGTCCTAGACGGTTAAAAGTCGTTAAGGATATTTTTGGCATTTTATTTGTAACGGTTATGTTTTAACTTTTTTTTTAAAATTGTACTAATTGGTCAAAGGCCATTGTGAAAATATGTTCCATTCAACAGGCCATTCCCCACTATTTTCTCGTGCTTCCCTATGTATGCATCTTTTTGTGTGGGGGTTTCTTCGACCATTTTGTGTGGAAGTCTCTTGTCATGTTAGTGTGCACTTGGACAAATTGTTGGGTACAATTATTTAAATTTGACTATCCATTTTCGGATGTCCAGATTCATGACTTTTATTCATTCAAGTCAAATGTGTTAATGAAGTAATTTTCTTTTACTTTTTAAATCCATTCATAGCATTATGTGCTTGAGATTGTGAGTTGTTCTGACTTCATTGGCCTCATAAGTAAGTGTTAGAAATAACTTTTCCAAGAAATTAGAGAGAGAAATAGCAATAGATGGATTAGTTTGATTCTGAGATCAGATTTTTTAGTTTAGTTGGTTGAATGGGGCCTCGGGACACAAGTCTACCTGCATGATTTTTGGTTGTACTAAGCCCAGCTAACCTAAACGAATTTGGTTCTGTAAGACCTTACTACCCAATTTCTAGGTCTTGCTTGACCTTCTACAGAATTGAAATGGTTGCTTGTTTGCTTTGAGTCCAACTGAGTTCTTCTCAACTTTCTTTTAATGATTTCCAAGTGAAAGCAGTTAGCCTTTGAAACTGTAGTATCAATATATAACTTATAAATTGACAAGTGACAGATACACATGCTAGCATTTTATTTGACTTAACCTATTAAGCTTATGGTAAGATGTTTTGTTATTGCAGATACACATGCGAGCTATTCACTGCACTGGAATTATTACAATTTGCTCTTTTGATGGATCAAAATCAATTTATGTTCACATTGTTTACTTTAACTTCTATTTGGTCCATTCCTGTGCAATCAATTTCTGCAAGTTTTGTATGCATCACAGCTGTTGAATCACTCGTCTAAATGTTTATGTTATTTGAAAGAGATGAATTTATTTATTTAGACTTGTATCTCAACATGCCTTCCACGTGTAGTTTGACCATTGAGCCTATAGCTGTACAAGCACCCATAATTGTGATTTTGAACCTAAGACCTTTTTGCATTTTGACAAAGTTGTATGTTAATATATTTGATCATTAAATAGAATTTTTGAATTTTTTTACATTACATTATTTTTACAATCTATTAAGTCGTATCACTTTGTTAATTTTCATATTTAAATACATCTTTAGTTCGACGGATGTCTTCTTCAAACATGTTGCAAGAGTTCAAGAAATTTCCTTTCAAAGAATTAGATCAAAAGAATTAGAATGAGAAGATTCTAATTTTATTTTATTTATTGCATTTTCAAGCATATACTGTCGTTAGTATTTGATATAAAGAGGAAATATAATTAGATTTATCTATTGAATAACCACACTTGTGTATTTCTACAAGATAAGATTGATGAATGTTTTAGAATTTATTATTGGTCTCGTTATTGTTGTTCATATTTTTAGTTCAAAAAATAATGATATTGAATATTTACATTTGATAATTAAGAAATTAGGAATGCTATGTAATATGTATACATTACAATCAAAAAAATGCCATTAAAAATTATGGAAAAAGAATGTTATTGAAAATGTAACCATGACGATTACAAAATGCTATTAAGCTAAAATTATAACGAAAAAAATGCTATCAAATTAAAAAAGATTGCACTAAAAGAATGTTATCAATACTAAAATCATGACGATAATAAAATGCTATGTAAAAGTTTTTATATCACTTTATAATAGCATTTAAAAAACATTACAATAGAGGGCGTCTTTTAATAACACACCTACGATAGCATTTCGAAAAATGCTATAAAACATGATAAATAGCATTTTTTGCAAGCTATAGATGACTTGATATGTTGTAGTCATACAATTAAGTACATGTTATAATGAACATCTATATATTTATGTACTAACATTTAATATCATGTTATTTAATGTAGGAAAACAAAGTCCAAGCAACCATATTTGCTCAGAATATCAAAGCTCTTGAAAACACCTTAGTGCCATCGATGACATGATTTCTAACGCATGTGTCAAGCAACTTCAGATCAACTTGTGGAGATACACAATGAACAATCAGTGGTTCAATTCGAATTGAAGAATCAAATGAAGACCATATCCCTCTTTGAGAGTCGTGCTTTCAGTTTACACCATTTGATGAACTTTAAAACTACATAGATACTAATGTTGAAATAAGTAATACTTATTATTCAATAAGTACGGTCCTTTTTCAAAATTTTGCTATAAATTATATTTTCCAACTAATACATCTGACATAAAACTTTTCAAGTTTTCTATGCAGCATTCGTGGCATTGTTGCTGACGTTCGGCCAAAACGAAAGATTCCAAACAATAAAAATGTGAATGCAATTGTCAAAGACATTGTACTTGTGAACGAAAGTTATGTAAAGATAATAATAAATGTTCATACACAAAACAATAATTTATCTATTATACCAATTAATCTGAAATTTGAACTCTTCATGTGCATCTAGCAAGCGATTATTCTAATTATGTGTGACAACTTTATCGACCGTGAAGGCGTTGAAATCAGTGACTGCCTTATGAAAAACCGATTATCATTGGCAATCATTTGAAAGTCACATCATTTAAAGGTAAATAAAATCACAATTTAATGAACACTTTTCATAAGCTTTTGTTGTTAAGAAAATCTAACTTCATTACATAACTACATACTACTTAACAGGGATATCATTATTGACTAAAGCAAACAGTTTGATCCTCATTAATCTAAAGTTTGAAAAACTTACTAAAATTAAAAATAAAAAAAAAAATCGTTAGTTTACTCTTCATACATTTTCATAACTTACTTTACATTGAAAAACTAACTTTCATCCTTGTATTATTTTGCGTTTTTTGGTTTATTTTTTAACTTCTTCCTATAAACTATACAAGGATTGAAAGAAACAAAGAGATGCTGACAGACATGATCCCTCAGAAGACGTATGATTTGCTGAACACATAAAGTACCCTCCAAAGAACGAAATCATCAACATCAAAGACATTTTAGAATACTCGTTGGCTACTAAAAGTAAAACTAAACCAATACTTATCTACCACATCACTATTTATGTTCAAAAACAAATGTAACATTCATTCTATGTATTGCAGCGCAAACCATTCTGGATAAGAGATCAATTAGAATTCAAGGCAAGAGCTCAATCACTTTGGTATATAGCTTGTGACACTTGTGGGTGGATTTTTTTGCTCAGTTCAATGAAATGTGTTTTTTCAATTATTGCAAAAACCTACACGCAACAGCAATTCCAAGCTAACAACTCCTATTGTAATTCCATCTACCAAAAATAATAATTATGTATATGATGTAACTAATAGTAAATTTTAAAATGTCAATGACACTTTTTTTGTTTTTTTCTTCCCAGAGCAAGATGCAATGTTCGTACTCCAGATAATACCTAAAACTATCGCTAAAAATTTGATGAATGATGATATAGTGGTAAAGTATTTCTTACGATCAATTACATTTTCCAATATTTGATGAATGATGATATAGCGGTAAAGTATTTCTTACGATCAATTACATTTTCCAATATTTCCTACTTAAATATATTGATAATATCTTCGTCACTTTTCATACAGTCAGAACGTCATCAATGCTCATGAATTGAATTATGTAAGTGAAGACCATTTCATTTACATAAATTATGGAACCCTAGATACCAAAACGAACCAACCATGGTTTGACGTGATATACATTCTCAAAAACAACTGTGGGCCTACAAAAGGATCTCTGGCGATGTCTCCATATCAACTGAAGAAGAAAAATGTCTCACTTCATGTCGATTTACCTAATGCTCGAAGAAACTTGATGTTTGAATAAGAAGACATTGAGAAGTTAAAGAAACAAAAGATGGTAACATCCAGCAAGCCTAACGTTGAAGAAATCATTGGAGATCCCCTTGGTAGCATTGTGGATCCAACCCGAAAGTAAGTCTACCAAACTTCCACTAGTTCAAATTACAAATCAAGTCGGTTTTTTTTTTTTAATACAACTATTTAAATGAATTAAAGTAGTAGCAAACTTTTTAATGAAGAAAATATTTCTTCTTGGAACTCAACTTGACTAATGGACTTTGAGGTATGGTACCATATAGAAGTACTAGTACATATGATGAATTTCAAACCAATTTCTGATGCTAGATCTCTGTTATGAACTGAGTGACTATCTTCATATTCTGTAAATAAAGTGAACTAATGTATGACTTTTAATTATCCATATTTAGTATTTATTTCAATGCTTTTAAAGTAATATTTAATATACATAATCTATTTAAAACACTATTTCGTATAATCAATAATAATAAAGTACTATGTGCAATATACATAATTAAATAACAAAAATTATATCGGTTATCGTGCAATGCACGATCCACACTAGTTATAATTAAAAGACTAAAAAACCTTCTTCAATGACCGAGTTGAAGCGTTCAATGGTTCTTGTCACCTCTCTTTTTTAAAGTTGAGCTTGTTCAATTGAAGCGTTCAACGGTTCTTGTCTAATGCTTTACAATTATACCATATCATGTGAAAGATAAAATTGCCCTCCATACTGATCATCTGATTTCCCGCAAGTAAACGGAGTCAAGAACAACTAATATAGTAGCGTGTTGAGTATCGAACCCATGAGAACTAAGTATTCAATCGAGTTCAAATTAATAGCAACTTTAATCGAATAGCAAATATGTTTTGAGTTTTCTATATTAATATTTAAATTATCTATTAAATTACCAAGCAATTTAATTAGTTTGATTTCAAATATGTGAAAGCATTGCTAAAATGTCGAATCTCCCTTACTATTCCATTTAAGCACAACGAAGTAAAGTGAGAATTATTGTTCCTAATTTAATTGAAAAACTCTCTCGATAGTTATCAAATATATTCCCTCATATGACCTTCCTATCTCTCGATGAAAGATGCAAACATGATAAATTCGTTAAATGATTCAAAACACCTATAAAAATCATGTAAAACATAGATGTATATTTCTATTATCTATCAGACTTTACAATATTTATTATTTTTAGCTAAAAGCCTATTTCTCTCGATAATAATAGATTCCAATAAATCATCTCAATTAATAGCTAATTAATTGAAAAGTTCGAAAACAATAATAAATATCGAAGAAAACTAGTCGTCAAAATAATTAATTAATACCAAAAATCTCATAAAAAGGTTTCATCTCATCCTACCAATGTATAAAACTAGCTTAACATATTGAAATTATAAAAAATCATATTTAAGTGAAAAGACATAACCCCAATTTTTGATAAATTAAGAAGATGAATCTTGAAATCTTGAATCTCTTCAATGATTTCTTGATGAATCTCCACTTGAGTATTCTCTTCTTTGCCCAAACAAATCAAGTTTGAATCTCCACTTAATTGAATTCTTACAAGTCCGCTTCAATTTTCTCACAAAAACTATGAATTCTCCTCCTTTGATGATAGTTATTGATGAATATTAGAGTATGATATGTATATGAGAGGTTTCTAATATGTATTCTGTTGTTAATTATTTGTAAGAGTATAAAAATGGTTGAAAATCACGTCCAATTTGGTTTCTAAAAGAGTTTTAATCAAATAAGGAAAGCTACATTCGCGTGCATATTTTTTATCTCTGTACAACAGCCAGTATTTTGGTCATAAGTTTCTCTCTTGATATTCGATTGAGACAATTCAAAGTGAATTGAAAAGCTAGCTCAAAGGAATAAATTTTTTTAGAAATAGAATTTTTTTCCAATTTGGACGTTTAATGTACTAAAAATGGTCTCAATACTCGGCTAAAATCTGGAATATAACTTGTACTTTGGATATTGCCCTTTTCATCAATTTTCGCTTATTTCTTTCGATTCCTCGTTCAACCATCGAATTTTACCTATATAATATAAAATACAACAATTTAGGATATATTTTGTCAAAAGAACTATCAAATATAGCTATTTTAGACCTCGATTAAGTGTATAAAATACACTTGTCACATACCTTGGTTTCCATAGCCACTCATTTAATAGTAGATAAAAGATTATTTAAATTTTAGACTTGTTTCATGATAAGATAATGTTGATTGCAGAGGCAATTTTTGTCTGAGCCAATACATTTTCCAGCAGAAACATGTGGAAAATGTACTACATTGTCCAAGAAGAAAATATTTGATAAATTAAGAAACCGAAACAAAACCAACAAAATTCTACTTCAGTCTGCCGTTGGAGTGTTTGCATTGGGATTCTTTGATGCCGGGTGATTTTATCTTATTTCTTATAAAAAAAAAAAAAAATCATAAGTAATTTTTTTTTGTTTCTACTGAATTTTACTGGTTTTTGATATTTAATTAATTCTTCAGGTATAGTGGGGTTGGTCAAGGATTGGGGTGATCTAGAAGAAACTGAAGATTTGCTTAAATTAGCACCTTATTTTGTAGTTTTTTTGTGTGTTTCTGATATTTTCCTTCTTTGAGAAAGTTGAGAAATATAAATTGTTTCACACTTTTCAGGGCATTTTTGTTTTTGTTTTCTGAACAGAAAGTACTGAATTGAAAAGGAACTCTTTAAAGTTTACAGACACGTACATTATAGTAAAAGTTATTAAAATCTGGAGAGATTAATACAGTTCGGTTGAAGATTTTTATGATGCATACAAAAATAAGTAGTATATATCTAAAGGAAAAAGTTCTTTTAAATAATTTTGCATCGTAAATTTGGACAAATGTCACTTGGGTGAAGGTGATGTGTTGCATTACTCTTTTTCGTTTGAATTTTCGTCATACTTACTTACATTATTTGTCATCTTTGAAGGATTTTTTCTTGGTTACGTAGAAAAGTAACCATATCAAACATGTTAATTCATGTCTAAAGATTAAATGTTATGTTTGCAACTACAGCTCTCCTCTTTTAGGCTCTCTGTCATTTCTTTTGAGATAACAATATTTGGATCTTTTACGTAATCTTACTAGGACACAACTAATATGAAGTACAACTATGATGTCACGAGCACGATTGAGGTGCAATGTTGGAGAAAGCATTAACCAATTGACAAAATTTTTTTTTTTTAAACTTACGAGTTAAGATTAGCCAAATAAGTATGCTAAACTCACAACCTTTCTTCTTGCTAGGCCAAAACAAGAAAAAGAAAAAAGCCATTTTCATCTCTAAAAGAAATACACACACACACTCTCTTAAACAAACAATTACACGGCCAAAAAAACTCATACGTGGCTGAATTTAAACGCTTAATTTTAAACCATTAAGCAAAACAATAAAGTTAGTTGTACAAACATGGTTGACAATCATGTATTGTCAAAAACATTTGGACTATTGATATAAAAAACAGTTTTTAACAATTTTTAAAATGAGCCTTTGTTTGATACACATTCTTTTAAAATACATTATTTCAAAACTCATTTTCAACCACACATTTTTCAATAAAATAATATTTTCCATCATATAAATAATTTTTCCTTACTTTTTAACCACATATTTCCCATCAAATCACAATTTAAAATACATTATTTTCTCAATAATATCTATCAAACACACCATGAACGACTATGACGATGTCAAGTGTGTAGTTGTGTTAAAACAAAATCTCTTTTATTCTCTTTCACAGACGATTTGTTGATAAAACTTTTTTCTGCTAAGCTGTTTCTAGCTACTCCCTAATCACAAACCCACAAATGCAGAGAGAGAAAGATATATACATACATATATACATATATAGAGAGAGAGAGAGAAGGGGGGGGGGGAAAATAAGACGAGAGGGAAAGAGAGACCTTTACTCTCAAGGGGGGGGGGGGGGGGGATAAACTGTTGAGGAGGAAGATGAAGAATGAGAGGTCTGAAATTGCCAGCCATACATTCTTGAGTACAAATTAAGAGAAGTTCTACTTCTGTGACTGTGGGGTGTGTGTTACCTTATCCTATCCACATCTCACGCTCTTTCTATATCCTCTCTGTCTTCACAAACACTCAATCTAATTATGTCTATTTTCTCTCTCTAAAATTCTTCCTCTTGGACCCCATTTCCTTTATGTACCTTCACTTCCTTCAACAACTTCAACAAATTATTCAAGCTTTAGTACTTCAACTTATTCTTCTTTCTTACTTCATATTTTACATACTTTAACTTGTCCTTCGTGTGAATACTCATTACTCAATCCTCTCCCTCTCTTCAATCTTTATCTTTCCATGTTATTCATTTTCGTTTTGAATTGTTGAATTCATCATATATATATATAACATTGTCTTAATGGCAGGGGCGGATCCGGGTTTTAATTCAGCACGGGAGGCCGTTGGATATATATATATATTAATGGCAAGGGCGGATCTGGGTTTTAAGTCAGCACGGGCGGTAGTTGGTTGTTCGATAGTAGTAAAATATTAAGAACTCATTTGATGCAAAATTTTGTAAAAAAAAAATGTATTTTAGAATAGTGATTTGATGGAGAATATGTGTTTTAAAATAAGAAAAAGAATTTGAATTTACGTGTAATATTATTTTATTAAAGATTGTGTGGTTAAAAAGAAAAGAGAAAAATGTATTTTGAAAAAAAAAATGGGAATCAAATCCTAGAATTTAAATATAAAATTATTTTGTTCAAATTGTACATATATAATTTTTTATACAAGTTAAAAATACTNTTTAAGTCAGCACGGGCGGTAGTTGGTTGTTCGATAGTAGTAAAATATTAAGAACTCATTTGATGCAAAATTTTGTAAAAAAAAAATGTATTTTAGAATAGTGATTTGATGGAGAATATGTGTTTTAAAATAAGAAAAAGAATTTGAATTTACGTGTAATATTATTTTATTAAAGATTGTGTGGTTAAAAAGAAAAGAGAAAAATGTATT